>PVJI01006366.1:0-87166 GCA_004026765.1 Micronycteris hirsuta
TAATACACTAAGTCCTTTGTTGTCATTTCAGCAATCTTCACAGCATCTTCACCAGAGGAGATTTTATCTCAAGAAACCACTCTCTTTGCTCATCCATGAGAAGCAACTCCTCATCCATTCAAGTGTTATCACGAGATTGCAGCAATTCAGTCAATTCAGGCTCAGTTCTAATTCTAGTTCTCTTGCTGTTTCCCCCACATCTGCTGTTAGTGCCTCCACTGAAGTTCTGAACCCCTCAAAGTCACCCGTGAGGGTTGGAATTGACTTCCTCCCAACTCCTTTTAATACTGATATTTTTACCTCTTCCCATGAATCACAAGTGTTCTTAATGGCTCGAAAATGATGAATCCTTTCCAGAAGCTTTTCAATTTACTTTCCCCAGATCCATCAGAGGAAATGCTTTCTGTGGCAACTGTAGCCTTATGAAATTTGTTTCTTTGATAATAAGACCCGAAAGTCAAAATTAATCCTTGATCCGTGGGCTACAGAATGGGTGTTATGTTAATAAGCATGAAAACAACATTCATCTCATATACCTCCATCAGAGCTCTTGGGTGACCAAGTCCATTGTCAGTGAGCAGTAATATTTTGAAAGAATTCTTTTTTTCTGAGAAGTAGGTCTCAACCTACTGCTTAAAATATTCAGAAAACCATGTTGTAAACAGATGTGTTCTCATCCAGGCTTTGTTGTTCCTCTTATAGAGCGCAGGCAGAGGAGGTCTAGTATAATTCTTAAGGGCCCTAGGATTATTGAAATGGCAAAGGACCGCTGGATTTAGCTTAAAGTCACCAGCTGCATCAGCCCCTAACAAAGGAGTCAGCCTGTCCTTTATAGCTTTGAAGCCAGGGGTTTACCTCTTTCTTCTTTAGCCACGGAAGTACTAGATGGCATCTCCTTCCATGTATGGTTGTTTCATCTACATTGAAAATCAGGTGTTATGGGTGGGTAGCCACTTTCATTAATTATCTTAGCTAGATCTTCTGGGTAACTGCTGCAGCTTCTACGTCAGCACTTGCTGCTTCCCCTTGCACTTTTATGTCATGGGATAGCTTCTTTCTAAACTTCATGAATCAACTTCTTCTATTTTCATGCTTTTGTTCTGCAGCTTCCTCACCTCACTCAGCCTTCATAGAATTGAAGAGAGTTAGGACTTTGCCCTGGGTAAGGCTTTGGCTTAAGGGAATGTCATGGCTGATTTGATCTTCTCTCCAGACCACTAAAACTTTCTCCATATCAGCAATACGGCTGTTTCACTTCTCATTCATGTGTTCACTGGAGTAGCACTTTTAATTTCCTTCAAGAACTTTCTCTTTGCATTTCCAGCCTGACTGTTTGGCACAAGAGGCCTGGCTTTCAGCCTGTCTTGGCTTTTGACATGCCGTCCTCACTAAGCTTAATCATTACTAGATTTTGATTTAAGTAAGAGATGTGTGTCTCTTCCTTTCACTTGAACACTTAGAGACCATTTTAGGGGTATTGTTGGACCTAATTTTGATGTCGTTGAGTCCCAGGGAATAGGGAGGCTGGTGGGGAGGGAGACAGACAGGGACAGCGAGTCAGTGGAGCAGTCCAGAACACACGCAGTGTTTCTTAGGCTCGTCTCCTCATATGGGTTGGTGCATGGTGCCACCCAAGCAACTGCAGTAGTAACAGCAAAGACCACTGATCACAGGTCACTGCAGCAAATATAATAATCATGGAAAAGTTTGAAATATTACAAGAATTACCAAAATGTGACAGAGAGACGGGAAGCGAGCAAATGTTGAAAAAATGGTATCAATACACTTGCTCAATGCAAGGTTGCCACAAACCTTTAATTTGTTTAAAAAAAAAAGAAAGAAAGAAAGAAAAAGATAGTATCTGCATACTGCAGTAAAGCAAAAAGCAATAAAATTAGATACACCTGCAGAGACTTTTAGAACAGGAAAGAGTCTTAGGGAATTACTCTTTATTACATCTAATAGGTGCTTTATATCCTTTTTAATAATAACTTTACAAGGTGAGTACGGTTGCCCACATTTTATAGGCAAGGGATCTAAGACTTAGAGATATTAAATAACCTGCCCAGGGCCACTCATCTGTATGTAGTAGAAGGGCAATCAAAATCTGTCTGTCTTCAGAACACACGTTCCACTATTTTATTCTGCTTCTTAAGGGAAATGAATTTTTGATCTATTTTGATTAGAAAATAGTATTTGAGGTAAGAAATCTGAAAAATTCACTATTAAGTTAAAAAGAAAAAGGCATGACTGAGGTGGGGACACTGAGCAACCAGCATTAGATGGCCACCATCTAGTGCCAGACACGTGTTTTGGTCGGATACGAAAGAAGGGGAGAGGCGCTTCCTCCTCAGACCTCATGAGAAAACCCAGAAAAAAATATAGGATGCAACAAGTGAGTTTGAATAACATAGTGGTAAGTGTGTCTGGGACCAGACTGTGGGTTTGGGTCTCAGCTCCATAACTTTTTGACCTGTGAGATTTGGGACAACTTTCTTATTTACCTTCTCTGTGCCTTAGTTTCTGCATTTGTAAAATATGGTGACAGTAATAAAACCTACCACTCAGCATAGCTGTGAAAAGAGAAAATGCAAACTGCTTCCCAGATAAGGTAAAGTTAAAGGAGTTAGTTCATCATCACCAAGCCCTTATTATATGAAATGCTAAAGGGACTTACCTAAGAAAAAGAAGATGATCAAAACTATAAACAGCAAAATGACAACAAACTCACAACTATCAACAACTGAACCTAAAAAATCAAAAGCAAAAACTAAGCAAACAATAGTAGAGGAACAGAATCACAGAAATGGAGATCACATGGAGGATTATCAGCCAGGAGAGGGAGGGGAAGAATGGGGAAAAATGTAGAGGGAATAAGACGTGTAAATGGTAGGTACAAAATAGACAGGGGGAGGTTAAGGGTAGTGAAGGAAATGGAGAAGTCAAAGAACTTATATGCACGACCCATGGACGTGAACTAAGTGGGGGACTGCTGGTGGGAGGGGGTGCAGGGCAGAGGAGGATAAAGGGGAGAAAAAAATGGGACAACTGCATAATCAATAAAATATACTTTAAAAAAGACTTAGAACAGTGCCTGGCACGTAAAAATGGTTCAATACATGTGGGTTGTTATTTTTTTTATTAATATTGTTATTAAGGTTAAGGAAAAGGAAAGTGTTACACTGAGAACTTCAAACATTCCTACTGCTTGGCAAGGTCCAGAAGCTGATGGCCTAGGGTCAGACTAAGAAGCTTCGTGGGTGTGCGGTCATGTCTTTCCTAACACCCTGGAGGGGCCTGGTGAGGTCCCCCCAAACATGTGGATCTGGCAATGTGTCCAGTGAAGGCCGACTTCAGACCCAGGCCTCACCCTGTGATGATAAGAATATTCTTTGACTAAGAGACAGGCTTATGTTGCTAAGTGTTTTTTTTTATTAAAAGTAAATAGCCACACACACTGTTCTTCCCCCAAGAATTCAGAATAAATTGACTTCCTAGAAAGGGTTTGGAACTAAGTGTTAAGTCCTCCACACTGTTCTCTGCAAGTCCCAATTAAGCCCCAGAGAAGCATGAATAGTTTATGAAGGTTTTGTATTTGCCGATCAGACCCTTAATAAAGTTGGACTTGCCTGCTTTTAGAAAAGTGCTTCAGTTATTTACTGGCTAAGGCTGCGTGGGCATAAAGTTCCCCAATAAGATGTGGAAAATGTTAGAGGACTAGATCTAGAAGGAAAATTCCAGCCTGTTTGCAACCTCAATGTTCTGGCCAACCTTGGACAGTAGCTCCTATCCTTTCCCACTAGAAAATGAGAGACCAAGATGGGCATCTAACCTTTGGGTATTTGGGTATGTAATGCAGGAAGTGGCAATTATTTCTTCATCTGCTTTTGATGTACCTTGTAATACTGGTGTGATTGCTTCCTCTTCATAAAGGCCTTCACACTGTGTTGCTGGACTCAGGCATACAGGCATTCAGTGCTGCTGCTCATGAAGTTATATTGCTCTGTGGCTTGGGACATGAGGCTTGGGAGATACTAACCCTGTGAGGATTTTCCCACCCTTCGCTGCAGAGAGGGTCCTCACCAGCCTCTACACTTGTCCCAGGGTCCCTTTATCTAGAATTTCAGGAAGCCTACAGTGGCATCACTGTACCTAGCTGCTAGGACTTGGAAACGCTACTGTTGAAGGAGGCTATTGCTGTGCCAAAAAAGGGGTCTCAGAAAGATGGGGAAGAAAGAGCCATGGGAAATCAAGGCTGTAGCTCCTCGTAAGGACTCAGTGTATCTGGAAATGCTGCTGGTATTCAGGTGACAGCGACTGTTTGTGTTTTCTCTGCCATCTCAGGGAGGGGGCCCTCCTCCAGCCCTGGAGACCACAGGGACGGGCGGTCAGGGAGCTGGAGGGAGGGTGAGGAGATAGAGGGGTCACCCTCTGTTCTCTAAACAGAGCTCAAGAAAATCTTTTATAAACTGTGCATCGAGATGCAAAAAATGAACAAGCGTTCTGGATTTATTCCTAAAGGTCAGCGTCAGTCATGCATTAATATTGGGTTGATTAAAAAGTCCATTTAATTTTTCCCATAAAATAGAAGACACGTTTTTCATTTTCACCAATAACTTTATTGATTTGGATATTTTGAGTATGTTGGTAATCTCCTGCATGGTAGAACATTGATCATTCTCAATTAATGTCTCGACTTGATCACTATCAACTTCAACTGGTCTACCCGACTGTGGAGCATCATTCAGTGAGAAATCCTCAGCATGAAATTTCGCAAACCACTTTCGACATGTTCAATCAGTCATAGCACCTTCTCCATACACTGCACAAATCTCTTTTTGCATTTCAGTTGTGTTTTTACCTTTCTTGAAATAATAAAGCATAATACATGAAAAATGTTTATTTTCTTCTATCTTCAATATTAAAATAGCTGACAAAAATTTACCAATTTTGATGTTTTTAATGCTCACTGATATGACAGCTGTCACAATACAATCTAACAAAATTGTTTCAAATGAAGTTAAAGACAACCAAGCACTACTAGAGCCATCCTATGGAAAAAAGAAATAAACTTTTCAGCCAATCCAATAATAGCTGACATGTGTTGAACCCTTACACTTCTCATTAAACCTCTATAGCCCTGTGAGGAAATTACCAGTACAAAAGGAAACCAAAAAGGAAAGGAAATTTTACAAAAAGGAAACCAAATCCGAGAAAGATTCACTTGCCCCGTGTCACAGCTACTAAGGGTGGCACTAGAATTTGAACGCAGGTCTACTGCAGCGTCATCCATTTGGCCGTGATGCTGGGCTCTCTGGGCTTTGCACTTCCCTCCAACCCCGTAGGACGAACGCCACCTGCAATATGTTAAGACCATTTAATGGTTTGCACTTCACATTGCTGAAGTTATGTAAATTGATTTTTTCACATCCAGCTTTCTGTTCTAGGAGATTCATTTTCATCCAGTTTCTTTGTGCTCCCTAAAGGAGGAGTCTCCCTCTTTCAACAGAGCACAGATGTTCAAAAGTCTGGGCCAGCCAAGGAGAGCCATGTGGGAGAATCTCTGAGGAGAGGAGCTTACCCAGGGGACCCTGCTCTCTTCTCACTCCTCCTGGTCTCCTTCCCTTTGATCTCTGCTGCCACTCCTTTCCAGTGGAGTTCCTAATCCCCCCCTTTTCTCCAGCCCAAACCCTTTTCTGGTGGCACATCTAAGTATATTGACATATTCAAAAGAACTTTTGCTCAGTGGCAGGAAAAACCAGAAGAAATTAATAACAGAAAAGTATTTTTAAACTACATATCTGTATTTCTAGAACTATGAATTTTACTGAGCTCCTCAGCCCTCCCTTTAAAGTAATTACACTTCAGCACTTAACAGATGTGAGCAGCCTCCTGGCCCTTTTCCTAGCCTATAGGTGCCACCTTGCTTTCCCAGCACCAGGGATCTGGGTTCTTTGTGCCACTTCTTTTTTTTTAATCCTTGCCTGAGGACATTTTTCCCATTGCTTTTAGAGAGAGAGGAAGGGAGAGAGAGAAATATTGATGCGAGAGAAAAGCATGGACTGATTTCCTCCCATACATGCCCACACTGGGGATGGGTGCCCAGACCAGGACTGCACACAGCCAGCCTGGGGTCACACGTGCCTGTGCCCCAAACGGGGATAGAACCTGTAACCTGGGTATGTGCCCTGACCTGGAATCGAACCCGCAGCCCTTTAGCTATGGGACGGTATGCCAACCAGCTGAGCCACACTGGCCCGGGCAATGCTGCTTTTCTGAAAGGCAAACCGTTTTCTTGAGACAGGGTCCTTGCAGTCAACTCTCATTTCCAGTCTGAAGAACTGTGATGATTTTAAAATATGCGCACATTCTCCTTCACTTAAAAGGTGGAGACTAATTTTCTTCCCCTTGAGGGTGAACTCTGCTTGATGACTCACTTCTGATTAATAGAAAGTTGAGGAAGTAATGGGGTTAGGCTTTGGAGACAAGGTCATAGAAGGCACTGTGGCTTCTGTTTTGCCTTCCTTTGGATTACTACTTCTGGGGGAAGCCAATGCCGTTGTCGTGAGGTTGTTGAATCCTCTGGAGATGCCCACATGGCAAGGAAACGGGCTTCCTGCTAGCAGCCGTGTGAGTGAGCCGTCTTAGAAGTACGTCTGCCAGCCCTAGTCCGGCCTCCCAATGAACACTGCTCCGGTTAGCATCCTGACTGGAGAGTCTTGAGGGATTGTGAGCCAGAACAACCCAGCTAAGATGCCCCTGAATTCATGACCCACAGAAACTGTGAGATAATAAATATTTGTTGTTTTAGACCACAAACCTTGGGAGTAACTTGTTACGTAGCAACAAATGATCAAGATTGTGTGCCCCTGATCTTCAAGTGGGATTTGCAGCAGTGACTGTTACACACTAGTATTCACAGCTTGAGTTCCGGTTTGGTCTCACGTTTAGGAACTTACTAGCTGGGTAAGTTATTTAAATGATCTAAACTTTGGTTTCTTCCTCTCAAACATGGGGACAATGATAGATTCTCCTTCAGTGGGTTGTTATGGGTATTTGGTTCATGGTAGGGCACTGAGTAAATGGGTAACTGCTAGTATTATTAATATAGTCTCAACAAATATAATTCTTGGTTCCTCTTAACTCTTCAATAATCCAGTCTTTTCTTTATTGACACAGCTTCTCACCTTGAGAAACCTGGTCAGGAACTTCCTGTAGCACTGTGGACGTGGGTCTCTCTGTGCTCTTACGTGCCTTGCCGTGATAGCTTCCTGTGGATCTCCCTGATCCACAGTAAGCTGCATGAGGATAGGGAAGAACCTGCTCTCTTTGCTTCCAAAGTGCTTAACACCAAGTAAGTGAATTGATACATTATACAGCTTCCTGTGCTGAATTTGCACATAAGTAATTAGCATTTAAAGTCGTTAAAGTGATTAATTGTTGTCTCCAGCCAAAGTGGGTACATATTAAAAAAACAAAAGCAGAAAAATCTGTTGTTCATTTTGCTCTCTGCTTTTCCAGTCCAGGAAACCTGTGATATTACTGCTGACTCATGGTGGGTCAATAATTGTTCTTGCTTTTGTATCTTTTTAGTATGTGTGGGCTATTTAGAAGTCAGGGGAAGTGTTCCTGTGAGATCCTCTTCATCATAGCTGAGATATTGTTGATTACTCAAGGCATTTTAAGTTTGCAACTATGGTTCAGGTTATTAATTGCAAAACAAATTCTCATATAGAGGGCATGACACATTTTTTTCTCTGATGCTGGAAGGTAGCAGAGAACAGGGAAATTGAATGGGGTTGTTTCTGACCTGGGTCCAAATCCAGATTCCAGAATTTGTAAGCATTCTAGCTGTTCCCCCAGCTGTTCCATCCCTGAGTATTTATTCCACTTGGCATGAAAGACAGTAAAGAAGATCAGAGAATAGTCCTTACTCAGCCTCACTCCCAACGAGGCCTCCATGAATCTCTTCATTCCATATTCTCTCCATCCTTGGCATTGCCACAGGAACCTCTCCCAGCCTCCTCTGTGGTAAGTTGCCTCTGGCTCCTGAGTCTGTCAGCCACAGGTTTCAGCTCCTGTCAAGGAGACTCTTCACGTGACTCTCTCCTTTGGGGGTCAGTGGACATCCCCTCCCTTTACCCTCTCAGGCCTGGGGTGGTGACAGTCCCTATGGTTCTGGGTCCAGGGAACAGCACATTCTCCTGAGAATTGCCCTACACCCTGCCCCCACACCTTTGCAAACAATCCCTTTATTCATCTCACCTCAAATTACACAATTTGAGTTTGTCATCTCTTCTAGCAGGAACTCTGTCTGATAATCTACCTTCTTTCTGGGGGGATCTGGGAAATGCTGGCCAAGCAGGGGCTGTTCACAGGAGCCCATGACCCAGAGTAGCCTTGGTGAAGGCTTTGGTTAGTGGGATTTTCCAGAACAGGCCTCGGTAGTCGTGGTTCTGTGGGGTGCATTCTAGGGGACTTCTAGTCAATCAGGGAAGTTAGAACATCAATGGAATATTTGGTTATATTAAGGACTTATTGTCAATTTTTTAGATGTGAATAGTTGTATGGTTATGTTTCAAAAACATATTTTTTAGAAATATACACAAAAAAGTTTGTGGATGAAATGGGCTAGCCAAAAAGTTTGTTTAGTTTTTTCTGTAAGATGGCTCTAGTAGTGCTTAGTTGTCTTTAACTTCATTCAAAACAATTTGGTTCGATTGTATTGTGACAGCTGTCATATCAACGTGCATTTTTTAAAAACTTATCAAAATTGGTGAATTTTTGTGCAGTCAGTTTAATATTGAAAATAGAAGAAAATAGACAATACTTTAGGCATATTATGCTTTATTATTTCAAGAAAGGTAAAAATGCAACTGAAACAATAAAAAAGATTTGTGCAGTGTATGGAGAAGGTGCTGTGACTGATCAAACATGTCAAATGTGGTTTGTGAAGTTTCTCGGTACTATGGACATTTTGGCCAAATAATTCTTTGTTGTGGGGCTGTCTTATGCATTGGAAGATGTTTAGCAGCACCCCTGGCCTCTACCCACTACAAGCCATAGCAGGAGATAGCTCATAGACTCAAATATCCAAATCAATAAAGTTATTGCTGAAAATGAAAAATGTGTTTTAGGGAAAAACTAAATGGACTTTTTGGTCAACCCGATATGATGTTTGGGGCTGATTTCAAAATTGTCCATGGGGAGGTGGATGGTGGCTAGAAATTTAACCATAAATTAATAACTATTAAAGCTGATACTCATTACATGGGAATTCAATTCATTTTAACATTCTTTTTCTTTGGAAAGTATGAGCTTTTTATAATAAAAAGTTTGAAGTTCATGTACCAATAAATGTTTCATCAAAGAATAGCCTCCAGTAAATATTTCTTAAGTCTTGTTACTTTTTAAAATTTATTGAAGTGACATTTTTACTTTTTATTTTTTAAATTAAATTTGTCTTTTTTTTTTCAATGTAGTTGTGGATTTAATCTACTTGAATAATTAACCAACTGCGAATTACCCTCATTATATTACATAATTACTTCCAAAATGTTCCCTGGCAGGCAGAATTTCAGAGGGTAGCATTAATATCTAATATGGTAATATAGGTACAATAAGTTTTTCTATTCCAAATAAAGTAACAATATATCAAATGGATAATATTCATATATATTTTTAATTTTTATAATGCAGTTTCTTTTATAGTAATAAAAGTTGAATTTACTTACTTTTTGAGAAGCAAACTGGCACATAAACCTCAGCGACGTTCACTGCCTCCAGCTGCTGACAGACGGCAGGCTTCCTTTCACAGGCTGTCCAGGGGTCACCAGGGGTGAAGTGTTCTGTGACAACAGCAGAAACGTTTAAGCTGGACTTTGCTTTGTGCTTTCTAAAATAATGACTTCTGTGGTAATAGGCCCGCTGGACGGCAGAGTTTGCTTTTAGATTGGGTAGAGGCTTTTAAAAAAAACACTCGATTGGAGTCTCAAAACACAGTGTCTTTCAGGGATGGCAAAGGGTGAAGTGAAGGAAGGGTACGGGGCTGAGAACGGGAATGACCTTGGTTTTATCTCAGCTTCCACGAGCTGTGTGGCATTGAACATGTTATTTACCTTCTCTGCACTTCCTATATGTAAGGGACAAGAAGACTGGGTTAATATCTCTGGTCCCTTCCAAGTCCAGACATTTTATTTTTAATAACTTTCTAACTAAATATACTCATGTTTGGTCAAGAAAATCAGAAGCATAAGTAAAAGGCAAATACAGAAATAAAAATCACCTTTGTTCTACCTCCTGGAAGATAATTTAATGGTTTCCAATACCTATGCACATTAGTGTTGTTAAGAATCAAATTCATGTAATGTATTTTGCATATATTAGTTGAACAACTAATCTGTAGGTTGTGTCAACTATAGGAGGAATATAAAAATGAATAAACGTGGTCTCTGCCCTCCTTACATCTTTATATGTCACGCACTTCCCTTGAGAGAGAGAGAAGTCCTTCAGTCTGTCGCTTTAATCCGTTGAGTTTTAATGCCATTTTGTGATGTAACTTTTATCATACTTGAAGGTATTTTTCCCCTGAATGTTATCTCTTTTCCAATTATGTGCAGGAGGGCAGGCTAATGAGGAAAGGACAGACTGTCCCTGTTGTATTCAGTTTCTTTGACTACCTACCCCGAGCATATCAGAACTGATGCAGGAAGCAGCTTGTCTGCTTTGAGTCTCCCCTGCTCCTCCTCAGGCCACACTGCCACCTCTGCTGAAGGCACAATGAGCAACGACAGCCACAGAGTGGGAGGATGGCAGACGGGAGAAAGCTTCAGGAGTAACTGATGTAGGGAAGCCACCCTTTCTTCCCTGGGACCGTTCATCTGCAAAGGAAGCAGCCAGAAATCCTAGAAATCTGACCTAATGAAAGAGATGAGAGAGCAGGGAGGAAGGGTAGGACTATGGAGAGACTTAGCTTACGTACATAGAATGTGTTAATAAAAGCCACTTAACTTTCATGCGTTGTGCTGGGGATGCTATATTTATGTATGAATTTTTTGTATATTTTCCATCCTAGTTTTGAAGTAAAGATCTGTGATCCCTCCCTGGCAGAATGCCCTGGTTATACAGCCCCAGCCCTGTCCCCGTGCCCTGGTTCAGGGGATCTGGGTCTGCAGCTGAGGCAGTCAAGAGCAGTTTTCTGGCATTATACGTACACACTCCCCCGGATGTAACATTCTCACACTCCCTTGATCAACTACAATGATACATACTCTATTGTTTCTACCACCAACTTTGAGTATGATTTTTTAAAATTTAGCTTAGATAAATGTCCATTGCCATTCCATTGTTTGAACAAGATCCTTCCGCCACCCCTGCAAATGGAACTTGACTTCAAAGGTACAAGAAAGACATGAAAACTCAGACACAGACAATGGTATGGTGATTACCCAAGGGAAAGGGGGGAAGTAGAAAGAGGGTGAAGGAGGGACAAATGGTGATGGAAGGAGACTTGACTTGGGGTGGTGAACACACAGTGCAATACACAGATGAGGTATTCTAGAATTATATACCTGAAACTTACATAATTTTATTCACCAATGTCACCCCTATAAATTCAATAAATAAATTTTTAAAAAAAGAAGAAATAAATATTACTAATGACACGCATTTGAGACTTCCTATTTCTCTAGGTCTTTAGGCCTGACCATAATTTATTTGGGTGTTATCCAGAAAAGCAGTTAAAGAAAAATAAACAGCATCCAAGGCTGAAAATCAATTTCAGTTGTAAATGGAGAAGGAACTTCAAATCCCATGACAGAAATAAAACTTGGAAAATCTACCTTGCTCATCAAGTGACACAACATGTGGAGAGGAACTTTGTGGTGTTGGCTTGGGAGGGGGAGGAGGCTCAGGAACCGTGCGCCAGCTGCCTGCAGACCTCTGAAGGGCTGCCCTGTGGAGGAGGGACTACGTTTTTTTCTATGTGTGATCACAGGGGTTGGGCTAATAGATTAGTATGTGAAAACTATAGAGAGACATACTTTTCTTTTTATAAAGAGACAATACTAGGGAGCTGTGCACACAGAGAAAGAGATCTTTGCAGAGGGAGGGAGGAAGTTTCTGGTCACTACACTGACGCTGGGAGACCGCTCCTCCTCTTGTTACATTTCACGCTTCCGCTCGCTCGCTCTCTTCCCACCCCACTTCTCTCTTTCGGTTCCCCGAAGGGGTCCAGCTCTTTTCCTCTCTGCCTGGACTGCCCGCCCCGCCGCCCTCTCAGCCTGCTCAGCTACATCTTGCTTTTCCTTTAGGTCTTTTCCGACGTTATCTAAAGAAGGCCTTACCATGCCACAAGACCTTGTGTTTTTCCTTTATCACACTGTAAATTCATGCATACATATATGTGTATATAGACACATATATGTATATGCCACACGTATGCCATACATATCACACACACGTTTATATAAAACAACACAAATACAGTTTGACCATTTGTTTAACATACATTTCACTACTAGAAGGTAGGCTTTGCGAGAAGTACCATGTCTGTTTTGGTCATCCCTCCATTCTGTTGTGTGTAGGGTTCAGTAAGTGCTCAATAAATGTGTTAAATGGATGAATGAATTCATGTGATTCAAGCACCACGGTGTCTTGATTAGTATTACTCTAAGAATGGGACATGAGCCACTTACAGATGATTTAATGGGGCCTGAACCCAGCACCAAATAATATTGTATCATCTTGTGTGAAAGTACTTTTTGTCAACTTACTTTTAATCCTTCTGATTTTGTGGGAGAGAACAGTTTGGTTCGGTGACGGTCTTTAATCAGTTCAAACATTTGCTGATTTTACTTGTCAACACAGAGGGAGACAGGCCCTAGCAAGCATCACTGTCTAACTGGAATTTAATAACCTGTTTTGTTTTTATTGCATTCATTCATTGGTTGTCTTTTGTTTATGGCAATTGATACTGATTTTTCCTGGAAGTGATCCAAAGATTTCTTTTAAAATAAAACTAAGTAAAATTGTGAGTTTATTTAATGAAAAATATTAAGGAAATAATAGTACTGTCACGATATGATATTTTGGATTTTGGAGGTTCTGAAATTTTGGAACCACCTGGTCCCTGGTTCCCAAGAGCCCATTCCTAACCTACACAGGTCTGTGACAAAGTAAATGCAACAAAGTCCATTTCAGAAAGCTAAATTTATTTGCTGTCATTCTGTTAACTTGTCCTTTTGATATAAACTATCCTGTTTCAAAAATAGGTAGTGATATTTTTAAAAATGTCCTCAGCTTGGTGAAATAAAGTATTGGCAGCCCGATAGTGCTCCTTCTCTTTTAATTTTGTAGAGATGGTAGTGTGAGGAAGACAGTTCCGCCTGCCTTGGAATCCCAGGGTCTGGGGCCCACTGTGGTCCATTTGCCGCCCCTTCCAGTGCAGAGAGTGGGTTTGACGGTTGCAGGGAAAGTCTTGTCGCCCCTGTGTGAGTAGCTATGGAGCCAGAGCGTCCCAGGTGTGTGTGCATGTGCACACAGGAACACTGGTCCCCAGGGTAGATGCTGGTGTATTATACCACCCTTTCCGTTAAAGGATTTGTGTTTTCCATTTATTTCAAGTGGGGATTCCAGGTACCATATTTATAATGAAAAGGACGTGTAAAAAATGGAATGGAATGAGCAGTAGCGTGTGAGGGGTGTCATAGGAGAGAGAGGTGGTTGGGGGAAGGGAGGGAGTGGGCAGTGTTCCTGTAGCAACTTCTTGCATTGGAGAAGGAAAAGGGACGGGAGGGGCCGGAGGGGGTGGCTCCGAGACAGCTGGCTGGCAGGACGTTCTGAGGGCAGCAGTCTCCCCATGTCCTGAGGTGGGATGTCAGAGGCTGGACAAGGAGGACAGCGGGGGTCGGCAGGCTGGTTGTCTGTGGAAGGATCCAGACGTCAAGTGCTGCTGAGAACCGGGAGGCCTCTCGATAGAAAGTAGCCTACTGCCGCGTAGTTGTCATTGTGGCCTTTTCCTGCTGCTCGAGTCTGGGTTCAATTTGCCTTGCCTGGAGAACTCGAACCCTGGGGCTAAGACTCTTACACCCCTGTTAGAAGCTCAGCAGGGATATTAAGACCAGAGAGATTATGGCTTTACTGATTGTATCAGTTTGGGCAACACCCTTATTGTAAATATCTAAAGAATGGGACCTATAAAGTGACTTAAGCTGGCTGTAACCCATGGTCAGTGTTTCGACTTTTCATTTGAAACTGCTGCCTGTGGTGACCTTGTTACCGTGGCCGGCGTTGTCTGTCACCCCTGAGCCGGCTGTTCATGCTCTGTGTGTACGTCTGTGTGCTCACGGGAACCAAGTCTGTGGCTGCTGTTGAGGTTCAGCTCTGAGTCATGTGATCAGAGGCCAGCACCTTCAGCTTTACAAATCCTGGAGCACCTGTTACTTGTCAAGCAACGTGGGTGGGGGGAGTGCCCTGTTAACAGTTTGTGTCTGTGTCTGCTCATGCACACAACTCACACTCACAGCCGTGTTGTGTAGGTAAAGGGCTGTAAGAAAGGGGTCAACAAAATACTCACAGAGGAAGAAACGTTTACTTATAGGTGGAGAAATTAAGGAAGGCCTTATTGAAGAGACAGCTGACCTGGGCACCAAGAAGATGGCTTGGGTGGAGGGGAGATGGCAGTAAGGACGTCCCAGCCTGAGTGAAGGGATGGGAAATACTTTGTTTGGGGAACGGTGCCTGGTGCATCCCCTAGATCTGCACACAGCACGTGGGGGAGTGTTGGTGAGGGATGTCTTTCCACTCAGTCAGGAAGTGCTGCACGGTAGTGGCGGGAGGTGGACCGCGGGGTGGGTGAACGCCCCAGGGCAGCGCGAAGGGTCAGGAGCCAGTGCAGATTGACAGCGGGAAGAATTTAGACCTCCTTTATGGTCATCAGTTAATAAATGTCTTTGTAAAGAAGGTTCTGGTAGACATACACTTTGCTTTACGTGTTGCTATTTGGAGGGATGCATTAAGAACATTAAAGACTATTTGACCGGTGACTAAATGAATGTTACATCCAGCAGAGTATGACTTTCTCTAATACCAAACCGTGGTCCACAGAACTATATTTTGTTTTTTAGAAGTCAAGCACTGGCTGGGTAGCTCCGTTGATTAGAGCGCTGACCTGGTATGACAAGTCGAGGGTTCAATCCATGGTCAGGGCACATACAAGAAACAGCAAGTGAATGCATGAATAAGTGGAACAACAAATTGCATCTCCCCCCCCCTCTAAAATCAGTAGGTCAAATAAATACATTTAAAAATAAATAAAAGTCAGAATTCTTTTTACTGTAACCTGCTTAAAGATCGTGTCTGGCTTTAAAGTATGTTTTCCATCACAAGAAGTGATCTTTTTTCCAAAATAATCCACATGTTGTGCTTTTAAATTAAGAACAACCTGAAGCCAATGAGCAGCTCTGCAAACCCACCCCCTCTGCTGTTAGTCAGTCTGCTTTAACCAGAGTGGCCCTTCTACGTGTCTGCCACCAGGTGGTGACGGCGCTGCCTGTGCAGTTTAACTTGCCTTTGATTTATTATTCGTAAAACACGGCCTACCTGTTCATCGTAGGAAAAATTAGGAAGCGCCTTGGGGAGGAGCGGCGGGAGTCACATCATCCCTAGACAATCAGTGCTAACGTTCTGGCTCGTCACAGCCCTTGTTGCAAACTGACCTGAGCGAGTTCAGTAGCCCACGATTGATAAGGACACTTGAGGTCACAGATATTAGTAGCCATCAATGATCCCAGACCCTTGGAGGTGAGGACTGTGGGTCTCCACCATCACAACCTCCCTAAGGGGCAGAAGATAAAGCAAAAGCAGGGACAAAGCTGCAACACGTAGGCCCACAGCCCGGGTTGGAAGCTGCTGGTGAGGCCCCGGCACCCGGCCTTCCAGGCGCTCAGACAGCACCTGGCTTAAGAGGCCGTGGTGCCTGCGGTGGCAGCATGGTAGCTGTGGGATCCAGCTAACAGCATAGACTGGCTCAGGCCACAGAGTCCACCGTCACCCGGGGCTGGAGGGACTCAGCTGCTGGGCTCACTGAGTTCTCAAACCCTGGTTGTGAGAAGGCAGAATTACCCATTCAGCATCTCAGGCAGATCCATATATTCTTATACCTGCCTTTTTAGGGTAAAAACCATTTCTAACATCCATTACTTATTAACAAACCCTCTGATATTGAGCAAAGATAAAAGTAGTTGAAGTCTTATAATAACCACCTCTAGAGTGCTAACTTTTGATTAGTCTTTCAAATGCTAAATAACTGCTTTTAGGGTATAAATTAAAATTCACACATCTGTATATCCATTATGCTGGAGTATTTGGAAGAGAATTAGAGACACTTCTTCGATTTCTGTGTGAGTGTGAGTGTATTTGTGTGTGTACACAAATTGCTTAACACCTTTCAATTTTCTCTGTCTATATTGCTTAACAAAAGTGGAATTACATGCTGTACATGATTTTATAACCTACCTTTGCCATTATTAACGTGTTATGAATATAATTCCAAATCAGTACTTCTGCATTATCAGTTTTAAATACTGAGTAGTATTTCATTTTATCACATAATTTAGCTCACTAGAGTGGAAATTTGTGAGTTTTACTTTTCCTACGATAAGCATCACTATAAAGATTGTCCTTGTACATGTTTCTCTGTGCACTTGTTTATTTTATTAGGATACATTCCAAGAAATGGAATTGCTGAATCATAAGGTATGCACATTTAAAAAGATGCTTTGAACAAAATTTCAAATTACTCTTTGAAAGAATGTAGCAATCTGTACTCCCACCACCATCTGCTTTCTCCACACTGGAGAGAATATTAAAAAAAAACATTTGCCCATCTGATGGGTAAAAAAAATGTTCATTCATCTTACTAGCAAGGTTAGACTTTTAAATATATATTGGCTATTTGCATTTCTCCTATTTTATAAATTCAGATATTGGAAATGTAGGAAAATTAGTCCTCCATGTATTTCCTCTCCCTACCAGTGGCTAGATGCCTTAAAATTATTTGTTAGGTTGGGAAACATAAAGTCAACATAAGTGTTTTAAATCATTACATTTTCCTACTTGAAGCCCCTTTCCAAAAGTGGGTAGTGTTTTCACTGTGCCGTTCCTGGTGGTGCCCCGAGGATCAGCCGGACATTGCTTTACGCCCTCCCCCTTGAGGAAGGCGAGGTGGGCAGGTCATCTGCATTTAAACAACACACTCCGAAGCAAGAGTTTAAAGTTAATGAATTAATTTGATAGATGTAGACAGCGAAAGAGACCATTTAACCATCAGAGGGATACTTTCTCAGCAGAATTATCTAGTTTTCTTGTGTACAATTGATTAAACTAACCAGAAAATTGCTCTATGTGCAGCTCATTTGCCGATTAGCTGTTCTGGAGAAGATGTTTCTAAATGGTTTAGACGTACAAAGAGAGGACTAGTTTCCCAGTGCCGGCGACCCTCTACCCCGTGGCCACCAAAAACCTTACACCTCCCTCCACCTCCACCTGTGGCCTGATGTTCAAAATTGCTTAAAAAGGAGATGGGCCTTCTAAACAAAGAATTTTCGTTTCAAGCCAGGGCCTAAAATTAAAATACGTTAGAAGGTAAGAATGACTGTAAGTTCACACTGAAGTAAGTATAAATGACTGACTTTAGGTCTTTCTGAGAGAAAGATCGTGCTCCATAAAGGGGGTGAGGTGAGTGAGAACCACCAAGAAGAAAGAAGCAGAAAGGAGAGGCTGGGGCACAGAACACCACCATTTGGCTCCTTTTCGGGGACCGGCCCCATCGTTTCACTGGTATCTGTGATGGAACATTTTGTGAATGGTTGGTGTTTTAACTACTTCATCTAGCTCGTTCTGTTGCTAGACTTTTTTCTCTCCCTCTGCCTCTCTGGCCACACTAACAACGTTATAGTAGGTATTTAGTGACATTTTGGTTTCT
This sequence comes from Micronycteris hirsuta, assembly GCA_004026765.1. Taxonomy (NCBI): domain Eukaryota; kingdom Metazoa; phylum Chordata; class Mammalia; order Chiroptera; family Phyllostomidae; genus Micronycteris; species Micronycteris hirsuta. The sequence continues at coordinate 17,984 of PVJI01006366.1, forward strand.
AATTCTTTAATAGATGCTGTCCTTTAAAAGAATGTACGTCTGCTCTGCAGATGCTTCCTACTGGGGGGAAAAAAAAAGCTGCTTTCCACTCTTGAAAGTCCCTGGTCCCCTTTTCCCTGCAGCGTTCTTGTCTCTATGAACAGCCTCCTTGGGTCTCTAGGTTCAGTAGCTCTGGGTTCCACCTCTCACTGCATCTGCATACCCTCCCCTGCTGTTCTCAGGTCCTCCCTGCTGAAACTCCCCCCCCCACCCCCCGCCCGCTGCTGCTTCGAAGTCTTCCTTAAATTCTGTCTCTGGACACGCATGCCTCCTGTATTCAAGCAACTTTAAACTGTTTCTGGGCACACCACCATCTGTATTTTTTCTTTTAAATTTTTTTTTTATTTCAAAAGTAACCCATGTTCAATATATAAAATTCCAACATTAAGGAAAGACCTTACGTTAAGGAAACGCAAAAGATCGTGTCTGTTTTAGTCTTCCTCTGTGCTACTTGCACATCCCTCTCTAATTAGCACTTAGAGCATGTACTGTGCTCACTGAAACACACATCAGCCTCACCCACAAGCCATGTCTTTTCACATTGGTGCTCCAGCCCCAAATGTGTCATCAAGTACTTAGTGCATGCAGAGTAGATGCTTGTCACCTGAAAGAGCTGGGAGTAAGACAATCCATGGAAAACATGCCAAGTTACATAAGCACCTGTAACAAATACCGGTGTGACCTATGGATATTTTGTTTTGGCTTAGCCTTTTTTAAGAGAATGGCTTTGCATGGACTCTCCTACAGTACCAGGCCCTAAACAGAAACTCTAATGCCAGTGAAATTCACCCTCTCCTGGATGATTTGGTTTCATAGCCATTAGGACCTATTTAGTTCCTCTAACAAAGCAAGTGCAATGCCTGGGAAGCAGTTATTAGCTGAGGGAGATTGGCTTACCAATGTGATTTGTTGCTCTGTGTGTTTATTATTCTCTGGCTCTGTGCTCATGAAGTCAATATCCCTGGCGTTCTGCTGAGCCAAGCAATCTGGTGAAATAAGGAGCGAAGTCAATCACCATGCGAGTTCCAGAATCTAACAGCAGCAACAAGAATAGCTGCCATATATTGAGTGCCTCCCATGTATGGGATGTTTTACATGCTATTTAATCCTCATAAAAACCCTGTGAAGAAAGTACTGTTTTCCCTCAGGTTCCTTCCAGATGATATTCAGCCTCAGGGAGGTAAACTTTTCAAGATCTCACAACTATTAAGTGGTAGTGTCTGACTTTGAATCTCAGTCGTTTTGCTTTTAAACCATCTTTACTCTTTTTGTTTTTAAAATTTTTTTAATCCTCACTTGGGAATATATTTAGGGGGAGAGAGAGAGGGAGGGAGGGAGGGAGAACGACATGAGAGAAACACCAATCAGTTGCCTCTTGTACATGCCCTGACTGGGAATCAAACCTGTGACCCTTTTGGTGTACAGGATAATGCTCCAGCCCACTGAGCCACCAGCCAGGGCTTCACTCTCTTTTTTGATCATCTTGCTTTGTCTCCTAACCCCCAAAATGGTCCTTCAGCTATGGAACAGGAAAAGTAGAGCATCTGATAGAAAAGCTTGGAGTCCCAGATCTTCTTGTTTATTGAAAACATTATTTGAATTCTCAAAAAAAAAAAAAAAACCCACCCAATCTCAACATTGTTTTACTCTCCTCTTCTAAAATCACCGATCCCTGGAGATGTGGCTCAGGCTCACTAGTTCACGTTCTTCCCAGGGAGGAGCAGGCGGCCCGTGACTGTGCTCGCCATTCTCACTTGCCATTGCAGTAGGAAGGCTTCCAGGTTTCACTGCATGAATGAAAGTCTGGTGCTGCTTTGGATATATATGGATGCAGAGCTCAAGTGTAACAGAATTAAACACAAGAGGGAAACTGCAAACTCAAACCAGACACGTAAGCGTAGGCTCGTCCCTGGACCCTGTGAGGGCACACGAATTGCCCTGAAGCCATATTCCTGCCATGAGACTACCTGAGAGCTTGCAGGGCTCTTTTTGATCATATTCGCCTCTATTCCCACTGGTCAAACATTTCCTTCACGTTTGCCAATGTGTGGAAAAGGAGATATGTGTTCATTATTGCTTATCTGATTTTTAAAGGAAATTTTTTGCTTATTACACGTCATATTGCATCAGACTCCAGCGGACCAGCATTTTGCAATTAGACAGGTTGTTACCTCTGCAGTACAACTTACTGCATGTTAGATTCAGTAAGTAAAGACTACAATGGCATGTCATTTCAGGTCAGATTTTTGTCACCAAACGATTTACACACACAGGAAAAAATTTCAATTTTCAAAACATTGACAGTGGTGTTGAATTACAGATATGGATCATAGGCCTATAATTTTATCATTTTTTGCATTTGTAGAAGTTGAGCTCATGGACCACCAACAATATGATTGACAGCAGACCCTCGTGCTCCTTGTTAAAAGCAAAAGAAACTGTCTGCACTGAGCAGTCTGTCTCCTGGACATTTAGGGACTGGTTGGCTGCATTCTCGTGTATGTGTCCCCTTGGCAGCTTACGTCAGTTCCAAGCTTGACAGCTCTCGGGGTGGCGAATTCTCCCAGGATGTTCTCGTCCATCCCCATCCCAACCAGCTCCTTCAGCCAAGTTCCCTTTGCTCTCTCCCAAGTGCACCTGGAGAACAGTGTGTCTCCATCATCGTCTCTGTGAGCACTGTCACACCTCACACTTCTCAGGAGGCTGCTTTTCTGGATGTCACACGCTCCCTAAGCCTTTGTTTCTTGGCTTTGGGAGCCTTCACCATGGAAACCATTTTGGCTCGTCTCGTTCCATTCCCAGGTGGTCTCTGAGGCTTTGCCCACATGGTGCCACGCTGAAAACTGCAGTCTGGCTCACAGGTTTGCTTTGCAAGTTTTAATTGCTTATTTTGGCTTGCAGCACAATCCCAAGGATTTTTCTGCAGAGGGATGGGTTTCACCAGGCCTGGGGACCAGGCTGCTGTCTCTCACCCTGCTCAGCGTGAGACACACACAGTTCTTGCACCCGCCATGACACCTCACGGTTCCAAAGCCATTCTGAGATTAGGACAGGCCAGAGCCAGAAGGTTTGACAAACTCTGGTACTGCTTTCACTCTGGTTCCTTTAGGTCTCCTAAGTTTTATTTAGCTATTGCTTTTCCAGTTTGTGGAGTACCTCAAGCAATGAGTGTCTCCAGAAACTATACCATGAAGTATCTGGCTATTGTTGCTGGGGGCTGGAGATTGACAGCTGGTACTATTAGCTTATCCCACCACCCGATTTGTCCGAGAGCAACATCCATGCCACGTGGCTCCTGGTTGGGCCAAGAATCTTCAGTCAGCCCAGTGACTTAAATCACCAAGGAAACTATATGTGAGACCTCAGGACTTACAACCTACTGGCAGGCTGTGAGAGTTCCCCTGGAATTCTTGCTGACAGTTCACTCCTGTAACCTCCCAGATTTCTGGGCTGTGCAAATCTTTGAACTTTTCTGTAAAATTCATTTTTATGCATGAAAGTCCTTAAATAGGGGATTGAAGAAGGTGGGCTTTAAGGGATCCACGAACTTCTCTGGAAATTGTATGTACTTTTTGTATGTATGTATATGTGGGCATTTTTTTGTGGGGAGAGGCTTGCACCACGTTCTTAACATCACGTTCTAAAGCCATGTGGCCCCAGAAAAAGTGTTTAGTCTTCTGAGCCTTTGGAAAATGAGAATAATACTAGATTTTACCCCATTTATTTGAATGAGGGTACAATGAGAAAATGCATATAAACTGCCTAGTACAGTATCCATAGCGTTTAAGAAATGTTAGATATAATTATTTGTCTGAATCTATGATCCTCAAAAGGTTAAACTATGTAACTTCCTTTTGACCCTTAGAGTTAGGTAGCTGATATATAATCAGTAATAATTTTCAACATTTTTTTACAGCCCTTTATGCTATACAGAGAATCTTCACAGTACTGCCTCATGTGATCTTCCCAACATCCTTTTGGTAGGTGGGAGAGACTGCGTCACTGTACCCTTTTACAGATGAGGAAACTGAGGTTCAAGGCAGACCCACAGCTCCCAGCCAGTAAGGCTCAGAAAAATGGCTCCTGCTCCCAGTCTGGTGGACAAACAGATCATAAGGCAAACAACTACCATACCGAGTGTGATGAGCGCCTTACCCTTGACATACAGGATGCTCAGGCAGTTGGGAGGGTCAGGGAAGGCTTCCTGGAATAATGGCACTTAATCTGAGCCCTGAAATGTAGGTGGGAATAGGCCAGGCAAAGAGTGGGTTGCAAAGTATTGCACGTATGTGCTGCAGCATATGCCCGTTTCTAGAGGTGGGGAGACCTCGGGCTGGGAGCATCCGGGCAGGACGGGATGGAGAGGAGTGCAGGCCTCAGGGGAAGGGCAGTTTCCTGTACCCCTAAAAACAAAATGATGTCTGAAGAAGAAAGCGAGGAATAGAGAATTAAGTTTGGCTTTATAGACATACCTGCAAACCGTGCAACCATTTAAAATGAGTCTGAGGAAGTCCAACACCAGGAATGTGTTTGGTATGGGACGTGAGGAAGAGTATGCAGAGAATGGCCCATACGATAGCCATGATTTTGGCTGCATAGAAATTCAACTACAAAGGGCAAAGACGCAGAAGTTGAGTGGAAGAAGGAAAATAACTCTTGGATTAAGGTGATACGTTTTTTAAAACTCATTTTAATGTGTTATTTGGTACATTTTCTGTGAGTTGTTTGTTGCTCCCAGTTCATTACCTGGGCAGTCAGGGTCCCAGCATTCCACTGGGCCCTGCCTGCGTGGTGCTGAGCTGTTCATGCAGTGGTCCATTCACGCTAGTGTGTCCAGGCCTGATGGGTCCGCTCTCCTGGCCCCGGAGACCTCCTCCCTCCACGGCTAAAAAAAGTCCCCTGCTCTCTCATGAGCTCTCAGACACACCTGTAATTACCAGTGCCCTTTCGTTTATGTGAGGAGAAAAAGAGAAAGGGCAATGCCAGTCAGTGAGCGAGGCTCCTTCCAGGATCCAAAACGGATGAAGCAGGGAAATTAAGGAACTAGAGAGGTGACAGCCGACATAACTGGGTATCAGACAGAAATGACCGTTTATACCTGGCTTATTACTGTTTGGAATCTGGTGCTTTTGGACAATTGCCTAGCTCCTTCTAAATTTTCCACCAATATCAAAGGCTTGGCTTTGCTCTGAATGTGTTTTTAAGCAGTTAGTGGGGAACTTTCCCTTTCGCGCAGGTCAGTGAGGAAAGAGCAGCATGCTGCCACTAGATGGGCGTCAGTAAGCAGCCTTTACTTACCACTCTTCGCGTATGCTCTGTGCATTCCTAAGGTCTGTCCCCTCTGAAGGCAGCCTCAGGACACAGAGACAGTTAAAAGTTTTGTTTGGCCCTGACTGGTGTGGCTCAGTTGAGCATCATCCTGCAGAGCAAAAGGTCACTAGTTTGATTCCTGGTCAGGGCACATGCCTGGGTTGCAGGTTTGGTTCCTGGTTGAGGCGTGTATGAGAAGCAACTTATCAATGTTTCCCTCACTCTCTCCCTCCCTTCCCTTCTCTCTAAAAATTAGATCTTTTTGAAAAGTTGTGTTTATAGTATGATGTATGGTATGTGCTTTAAAATGCTCCATCACTTACACAATGGTGGGAGGAAATGAAATAAGAAGGGTGATGGATGTATGGGATTCTTTCTACTATTCCCTTTACCTCATTTATGTTTGAGATTTTTCATGAGAAAAAAATTCTTAAGTAACATTTAACAGACTGGTAACAAACTACCAGAAACAAGTATGTAAAGCTGTACATGACAGTGCACCTCTTATACCTTTGGGGACAGCCAAGCCCAGATGCATGGCCCTCTTTGGACCCTAGAGTTCAGCGGAATGGGAGCTGATGGGCCAGGGGACGCAGAGGTGCCCAGAGGTGGCAGCTGTCCATGCACATTGGGTTTCCCTCAGCTCCCAGCGTGTTGTTTCAAGAGCTACAAATTTGCTAGTTCTCAGAGCACCTAGTTCACCCATTGCTTTCCATGCTGCTGATTACATGTTAGGTTAGAGGTTAGGAAACTATCCATTTTCTCATTCATTCATTCATTCAGCAAATGCTTACTGAACACTGTTCTAGAAGCTGACGCTATGGCAGATGAGGCGTGTGCTAAGGTTGAGGCTACACACCACTGTGGGCAGACTAACGGCAAATGTGTGCACGTGTAGATAAGCATGGCCATTTCAGGTGGGGGTCAGGGAGCACCACGAGGAGCCAAGCACAGGAGGACGATGCGGAGGTCAGGAAGACACCAGAGCCACATTAGGTGGGGCGATTAGAGAAGACCCCTCTGAGGAGGCGCTATTTGAGCTGAGTTATGAATGATAAGAAGGAGCCAGCCGCTAATATCTAGGGGAATGGCTGTCCAAACAGAGGGAATTGCAGAGCAGGGAAGCAACCTCCAACTTGGTGGAAAAATAGTGTGCGCTCCCTGCAAGGCCAGGTGTGGGCTCTGCCTCTGGTGGCTTTCTTCTTTTCTTTACTCCCTCTCTTCTCTCCTTGTTCCTTTCAAAGTTTGCTCCTTCCCATAGATCAGCTCATCTTTCTGGGTTCCACTTTCCAGTCATTTGTCTTTGTGGGTCGCCTCTGAGCTCCCAAAGATGTTCCACATGGACTTCGGTTGGGGAGCCCTATACTGCTGAAATGAGACCAGGATTACCATGCGGCGAGATTTGCATGGGTTAGGGTTGTAACTCACTGCCAGCAGTGTTATCATTGCTTCGTAAATGAATTGCAAGCCTGAATTCAGCCCTCAGTCCTTTAAAACCCACCTTCAAATCTCGTAGCTTTCCCAAGTTGAATCAGAGATGCTTAGTTTTAAACATCAGAGATGTTTAGTTGTATTATGTAGTAATGAGGTATTTTTTATTTAAAAAATGATTTTTAATTTAAAAAAATGACAGTTCCCCATATTAAGGAGAAAAGGGGGAGGTGAACATCCCATATACCACTGGTTAGAGTAAAAATTAGTATTAGCATCAAAAATGTAGATCCTGCCTGGCTAGTGTAGCTTAATGGATTGAGCGCGGGCTGGGAACCAGGTGGTCCCGGTTCGATTCCCAGTCAGGGCACATGCCTGGGTTGCAGGCTGGGTCCCCAGTGAGGGCCATGTGAGAGGCAACCATACATTGATCTCTCTCCCCACCCTTCTCCTCTCTCTGAAAATAAATAAATAAAATCTTTAAAAAAAAATGTAGATCCTCTTTCACAAAAAAATTCCATCTCTAGGAGTTTATTCTAGAGGGATGTGTGCAAAAGTTTGTCTATAAAAATCATTATAGTATATTAAATGGGAAATGATCTAAATATCAAACAATAGAAAACTGGTTAGCCCTGGCTGGTGTAGCTCAGTGGACTGAGAGTGGGCTGGGAACCAAAGGGTCCCGGTTCGATTCCCAGTCAGGGCACATGCCTGGGTTGCGGGCCAGGTCCCCAGGGGGGCCATGTGAGAGGCAACCATACATTGCTGTTTCTCTCCCTCTCTGTCTCCCTCCCTTCTCCTCTCTCTAAAAATAAATAGATAAAATCTTTAAAAAAATGGTATAACTATATTTCTGTGTATTTTTTAAAAAACTGATTAAATGAGCTGTGGCACCTCTCTGATGGAGTACTATGTAGCCATTTGAAGTGCTATTGTAGACGAGTAAATTCAACAGCATGGGAAGCTATTTACATTACATTTTATGTCAGGAATGCTTTTGGCTGCAATTAACAAAAAATAATTATTTGCAGTGTCTGAAGGAAGTAGGGATGTACTTTTCACACATAATAAGAAGTTGGAGTGTAAACAGATGCTGGCATTGGTTCATTGCTTCAGCAACATCAGGACTATATTTCTGCAATATCTATGAAATTTTTTTAAGATTTTATTTATTCATTTTTAGAAAGGGGGGAAGGAAAGGAGAAAGAGAGAAACATCAACGTGTGGTTACCTCTCAAGTGCCCCCTACTGGGGACCTGTCCTGTAACCCTGGCATGGGAATCGAACTGGCGGCCCTTTGGTTTGCAGGCTGGCACACAATCCCCTGAGCCACACCAGCCAGGCCTCTATAACTTTCTAATGCTTGACACCTCATAGTCACAGGAGGGCTGCTGTGGCTTCAGGCATTGAGTCTACCTCCAGAGCAGAGAGAGAGTGCCGGTGGCAACTGCTACTCATCTCCCTTTTGTCAGGGAAGTAAAAACTTTCCTAGAAGCCCCCTAGCTGATGCCTCTTTACATCTTATTGGCTAAAACCATGTCCTATGGACACCTCTGCCTGCAAGGGATATTAACAAAGTGAGTATTTAGCTTTTCAGAACTGTTGAGAATAGCCAGATTGAGAGATGAGGGTCAGAGGTGAGCATTGATCACCCAGCTCAGAGGGTCTGCCACACAATATTAAGCGAAAAATATACTTGGCAGAATAACATTTACAGCGTGGTCTTATTAGAATATGTAAAATAAAATGGATAATTATGACTTTTTAAAAAATAGAAATATTCCAAAAATTTGTTTCTGAGTGATTCATTTTGTTCTATATGTTCAAAGTTTTCTACAATAATACAAAGTTAAAATAACCCTCTCTTTAGCTCTCTATCAGCCACCTGGAAAGCCCTGATGCTCTGGGTGATGGGATTACATGTAAATCGAAACTCAAGGACATGGTGAGGAGCTTGTCCAGGTGCCAAATCCAGTCAGAGGGGAGCTTGGCCAGGCCCTGGGTTTGGCTGCGTAGGGGTTTGCACTATCCTTTATTTTTCAATTTAATGTCATCCTTTAGTTCTGGATGCTTTTCAAAATGAGCATGGACTTTTAAAGCCTCCTAAGCAACCAGATTTCAACAACTTCTTCCTTCTATATTGTGTGTGGCATTCCCTGACAGATAATTGTCTTCCCACATTCAAATTGCTCATACCTAAGACTGCGGCTGTTCCGTGCAGGCTCACCCATCCCTTGTTAATCGGCACCAAATATTTGGTGTTAGACTCTGTTCTAGGCCCTAGGAATATAACAGTGAACAAGACAGTCCTTGAAGAAGTTATGTAGGTTCAGAAGGCAGATAAGTAAATTAGCATTCACAACACAGGACCCCTGCTTTGGGACGGTAGGCTTAGAAACACAACAGGGCTACTGACCTGGCCTTGGATGTTTGGGAAGGTGTATTCCATTGCAGATTTCACAAGGAAGTCACTCCAAGCAGAGATGTGAAGAATAGGTGCTAACAAGGAAGAGGGGTGCAGAAAGACAAAGGGGAAAGGGAAACAATTACAACCTTTCCCAAAGTATGCCTGAGGGCTATGGGATAGTAATAGCTTTCCTGGGGTATTAAATAGGTTAAGGAAGCTTGACGGGTTTTGCACACCCCAAACTTTCTTCTACTCTTTTTTTTCCACACCATGTTACCAGACAGTTTTTCTCAAAAGTTCTTGCACTTTATAATGTTTAGCTATTCTACTGAGTGTTACTGAATTGCATGAATAGGTGAATTAATATTTTTTATTCTCCTTTTTCTCATTATCACTTTTTACCACACTCTGTAGCAGAGTATAAATGGGGGCATGGGGAGGGTGTAAATCTGAGGACATTTTCTGGAACTGACTCTCAGTGTGGCCTTAGGTTCATTTAGAAGGAATAATGTGAAGAAGTGAGACACAGGGAATAAGAAGATAAATTGGTTTTTAAAATTTAGTATATGTGGATTTAAAAGAATTTTGAGTAATCCTGGGTTTGTCGGTGTTTCTTGTCCGCGAGCTTACAGAGTGTACCGCCAGATTGCAGTGCATGCTTGGTCAGTAGAGAGCTGTTTAAACCCAGCATGAGGGTAGCAGACCCAGTTTCAGGTATTCAGAAAAATAAGAGATAGCCGCATCTCTTAAAATGTGTTCTGTCTGATGAGGAGGTCTAGTTGAATAATTAACAGCACCTCAAAGAAGAGAAGCAGGATCTCTAGGAAGCTCTGGATCCCGCGCACCCCGGACTTGCCAGGATTCCGGCGTTCCGTCCTCCGTGGGGGCTGACCCCCTTCGGTGCCCACTGCACATGCGTGGGATACTCAGTGTAGTGTTTCATCCACTACAGCCTCTCATCGCCTTTCTCAGGAGCTCTTCAGAGTCTACATTGGTTTTCCTCCCTTTCCTTCCTAAGTGGCTTTCTATGGGTGGAAAGGCAGGGTATTTGGAGCCCAGCTGGGTTTAAACCTGGCCTGTCACTTAGGAAATTTAGCTTAACCTCTCTCAGATTCAACTGGCTCATCTAGAAAATAGGGATTATTACTATGTCTCCTAAGATTATTGAGCTTGAAATATAACATGTGCAAAGCAGCATGTAAACCTGGTGTGTTACAGGTATTCAGTAAACACTTAAAGCTTCCTTAGCTCCCCTTTGCCTGTGAAGTCAGGTCCAAGCCCTTGAGATCAAAACCCTGGACCAGGGGGTCCCAGGTGCTTCACAACTCGCCCCCTCCCTTTGTCCTCCACCCCGCCCAGCGCTTCCTGCCCAACACCCGACTCCAACCGCCTCACCGGCTGCGTCTCACCTCTCTGCTTCTGCGTCACTGCCCTGTGTCCTGCTGAAGTTCCATTCATACTTTAAGTCTGAGGCCAGCAAAAGGAGCCACAACAAAGCCAACATACAGAGAGATGGTTCTGTTTTTATGACGTCCAAGAACACACAAAACCAATCCGTGGTGATAGATGTCAGAGACTGGGGAAAGGGGCGGGGTTGACTGGAAAGGGGCACGAGGGAACTTTCTGGAGCATTGCAAATGTTCTAGATCTTGCTTTTAATTAGTGGCTACACAAATGTATGCAATGGTCAAAACTTATCAATCTGAATATTTAATATCTGTGCAATTTGTTGTATATTAAAAATACCTTTTTAAAAAAAGCATGTATATTATCCCCTGCAGGAAGCTTTCCCTGGGCTGCCCCGGCTGGATTTAAGGCTCTTTTTAGGGCCCCACCTCCCCACACACATCGTACCATTGCACTCAGCGCATAAATATCTCCTCTGTCTGTGTTTTGTGCTGCGTTAGTCCTTAAGCTCCTATAAGGGACCGGACTCTTGCTGTCTGTGTAACCTTGGGAAAGCTGCTTAACCTTAACCTCTCTGTGTTAGTATCTCCTAACAGTTATTGTGGCAGCAATATATTTATGTACAGGATCCAGCACGTGGTGGGAACTCTGTAACCATAGTCCAACAACAGGATGTAAAACTTACACTACACTCAGATTTGCAAAGAGAGCGTGGCTTATTTTTCTGTGGCTAACTCAATCGTCATTTAAGCCCCTCTTCTCCTCCAAGCTGGGTAACAGAGGAAAACCAAGTTTCAGTCCGATCTGATAACTTGGTCCCATTCAACAGGTGAAATACACCCTTTAGGTAACTGTGTTTTTGTTTGGATGTCTCAGCTTTTCAGAGCCTGTTCCCCACTCCACTTCCTCCTCAAGATGTAGGGGAGAAAGGTGGTTTGCATGACAACGCAGTGATGGGGAGAATGGGACCCTAAAGCCCAGATAGGCCTTCTGGGTCCCTGTTTGCGCAGGTCTGGGATGCTCCCTGGAGGGAAGCAGCTGAAATGTATCCAGTGCTGCCTGGCATTTCAGGGCATCAGTCAGCAACAGCCAGTGGAGGCCGCGGGACTGGGCATTCCCCACTAGCCTCCGCATCCCTGCACACTGCCCACCCACTGGCCCTGCGATACAAAAGGGGGAAAAGGTGCAGTGATAATTGTGAGCATTATTCCTGTTTATTGACTTTGTACACCAGCATCTGGCATAATTGCTGGCTATAAATGTTTAGTGCCTCAATTAATGTATATTAGCTCCCCATCCTCTCCCTTCCGGTCCAGTTTCTCTTTTCCCTGGAAGAGGGATCTGAAAGAAGCAGATCCTTGGGGGCTCAGAACAGCATTTGGGAGATAAGATACTTGATACTCAAACAATATGAGATTTTAAACTTTTAAAATAAAATAATGAGGTGGGAGAAACCTGCCCATATTCTCTAAAATTTAGTGAAGCCCTAAGAAATTTCAGTAAGCAACAACAATAATAAAATTTTTATTGCAACTAACATTCGTAAAATGCCTTACAGTAATTTTTGCAGAGAACGGCGCCTGGCTCACTGTTAGCACTCTATGAATTGTCGCTGCCATCACAGCTGTTATTTTTTTACTCTCTGTACCTCTAGTCCCTCTTTGGCAGAGAAGGTTATGGTTTTATTTATAATTCCCACAGATGAGGAGACTGAGGCTCAGATAAATTGCTCAAGAACACGGTGTAATACGCAGTGGTCTTTTTGTAATTGAGTCGGAGCTTGAACTGCTCACTGCACAACAGCCAGTAAGCCATGTGACAAGGAGCTGGGGCAAGGAAAGTAACTTTACTCGGAAAGCCAGCAAGCGGAGAAGGTGGCAGCCTAGTGTCCTAAAGAACCATCTCAAAAAAGTACAGAACTCAGGCTTGTTTTATGTCAGAGGGAGGGGGGACAAGGAAGGGTGTGAGGTCAGGAGGGGGTTGATGACCACAGACATCTGGACATCAGCAAGTGTCCCGGGGCAACGGTGGGATCTCTGTGCCTTTGGTCAACAAACCCTGGTGGCGGTCTCAGTTGCGAGGTTGCTATAAATCTTCCAATAATCATTATTTTTGTACATACCTTTCCTACCTTCTTAGGGAGGTACTTTTAAGCAGGAAGGTAGTTTCAGTAATTCCTAAGCTACAGGTTAGATTCCTCTCATGATTAGCGTTTCTATGCGCAGGACTCAGCAGAAGTTGCTCACTGACACGTAGAGGGAACTGAGCAGGCTGGAGCAAGATGGAGTCAGAAAGACTGATTATTTTATTCTCTTACATTCCAGCTCCCAAGCTCCTTTCGCTTCTTCAGCCACTAGTTCACTTGCAGAGTCTTTAGGGGAGACAGGATTCCACCTTTAAGCCAGCCAAAAGGGAAATTCTTTAAATTCTAAGACAGGCTTCCAAGGGCTTAAGCGCAACTGAGACAGATGGGGGTCAAGCTAATTACCTCTTGATTCTGTCTTGCCAGCAAATTTAGAGGTAAAGAAAATGTATGAGCGTGTTTAAACAGCTGTTTAACATCTCCAGGTTCTAGCATTAGATTGAACACACATACACACACAGACACCTGTTAAATTATTTTCATAGGTATTTATGAGAAAAAATGCGTGAGACTCATTTTCTTCAAGCTCACTAGGAGCTTTTTCCTTTGATTTTTTGTAGAAGATAATGAACAGCTTGAGCCATTTTGAATTCCAGCAAACAAAAAAACAAACCTAAAGAAACCTTGTAGTCTCTTGGCAGTTTGCAGGTAAGTCATTAGTGTCGACCATTACTTTGCAGAAAACAAAAGTGAGCAAGCCTTTGACTTGAGTGTAGAAAGCAAGACCTTTCTCCTGGTGTCCAGTAGAAAGAGAGCTGGCCCCTCAGACAGGAGGAGAATGAACCATTTAGTACTTCCACTGTGACTCGATTGTACTGCCTGTTCCTGTGGACTCTGAGCAACTGTGCAGATTAATAATTCATACAGCGGCTTTGACCTCTGTGAGCAGGGAGCACCAACCATAGAAAGATACACTTGGCCTCTGACTTAGCTTCCATAAGGCTAAATTCTTGTTTGGCTCCACTCCAGTACATTGGTTACTTTCTGTTTCGACTGTGAATGAATCCGTAATGAGGCACTGAGGCACGGGAAGGCCACCTGGGGAGTGGGGTGTGGGCTGAGGTAATGGCTCTCGGCTGTCCAGATTCTGAAGAGGCTCCATGGAGTGTGTGACGCTCCCAGCTGAGCCTGGTACCTCCTGCAGCACGGGCACGTGTGCTGGCTTGAAGCCCAGGCGTGGGCGGATCATTTAACCTCACCTTCCCCGGCCTTCACCACCAGACTGGGGGCCCTTGCCCAGCTGCCTCACTGGGAGGAAGTGATAACCCTTAGTAACGGTTTATGGTTTAAAACACATAAATGTAAGTTGTTTTCAAAAGACCAAATGCTATGATTCCACTTACTGAGGTATCCAGAGTAACAAAATTTATAGAGACAGAGAGTAAGTAGCATGTGGTCACCAGGGCTGGGAGAGGCGGGAATGGGAGTGAGTGTTGATAGGGTGCAGAGCTTCAGTTTGGGAAGAGGAGTAAGTTCTGGAATGGATAGTGGTCGTGTTTGCACAATAGTGTGAGTGCACATAATGCCGCTGAACTGTACACTTAAAACGGTTACAATAAATTTTACATTATGTATATTTTACCACACTTGAAAATTTTTCTTAATATTCCCACGCCTGGCAGTCATGACAAGCCAACCATGATTGTTAGCCTCCCTGCTACTGCAGGTCCTTGGAACAGGACCCCAGCCTCCCTTCAGTCTTACATGGCTCCCGCCTATAAACACTCCGGGTGGGCAGAGGTTGCTGGACATTACCAAGTATGTCCTGAGTCCCTCCTGCACCAGGCACAGGACATGCAAAGAGAAATGGGTAAGTGCCTGTGAGGGAGGCAGACCGGCAAACAGGGCCTTTGCCGCAGCAGGAAGGGGCTGTGATGGGGAGGTGGGAGGGCGTCCGGGGCTCTGAGGCTGCCCCGGAGTTAACCAGCCCAGGAGACTAGCAGAGGCCTGGCCACCGCCTGCACTGCCTTGACGTTCCATTTACCTTCATGCTTCTCTGCCATTTGCTGGTCCTGTTCCTTCAGCTAGAGTGCACTCTTTCCCTTCTTTCCCTCAAGTGCGGGCTCAGACGCCTCCTCCCATCTGGAAGCATTCCCTCAACCCAGCCAAAATGAGTCTCCCCTCCTCCAGGGTTCCCACAGCCACCTCTTATATCTCTGATTAGCACATATTTCTTTCTGTCAGTTAATACGGCTGTTGATATTTCTGCCTCTCTTGTTGGATATATGTGGGGATTTTTAAATAGTTCCAAGTAAGAGAAACCAGCTGGAACCAGCCTTAGCATAGGCCATTTATCAGAAAGCGGGGTGTCTTCCCAGACCCACAGAGTTCCTGGCTCTCTCTGCGCCTGCTCCCCTCCTCTCTGCCTCCTTCCTACCCCGCGGCTTCCAGGGAGGTTTCTGTGCTGCCTGGGTCAGTGATCGCCTGTTGACCAGTTAACTGTGGGCCGGGGAGCAGTGCGCACGTGGGGTGAGCCAAAGCCCACCTACACTGGGGCAGAGGAGCCCTTGAGGGGTCAGTGTGAGCTGAACTCTGAGCAGTTGACCACCACGGACCACTCAGTCCTTCCACTTTCTCCCTGGGCACGCACCCTGTCCCTGCCCTCCTCCTCACGGTTTTCTTCCTGCCTGTGTGCCCATTTCTTCCTTTGGCTTTGTTGTGGGTGCTACTTCTTTCATTCATCCCTGATATTAGTGTTCTCAGTGATTTCACTTGTGCATCTTCCCATTTGTCCATTTTCTTTAGACGATCTCAGTAAGTCCCATGACTTCACTTGCTGTCTGGCATTCAAATCACAGACACTGCTCAGATCCACGTGCCTGACACTTACGTGCTTTTGGCTAGTGGTCATCTGTATGAGATGCCTCACGGCACACAAAACTGCATGTACCACCTGCCTCTGTGACACCCCCATCCACCTGACCCTCCCCATATTCCGTCTGTGAGTCGTATCACTAGCCCCTGCCCCCTCCCCACTGTCCCAATCAAATCTGGGAGTTGCATGAACACATTACTGTGTTTGCAGTCCATGTATGGACTGCATAAATCTAATTTGGCACCAAACCCTTTTCCTTTTACCCCCTAACACCTCTCAGATCTGTCCACAGCCATGCCATGGTCTTCATTCGGGCTAGCATCATTTCTTACTCTCTTGTAACTAGCCACCCTGTGCCACCTTGCAATTTGCTTCCCCAAAGTAAAGTCCACATGATCTTTCTAAATTTAAAGGGGAAAAAAAGGTTATGTTAGCAACTTGTTTAAAATCATTCAGTGGCGCCCGGCTGGTGTGGCTCAGTGGATTGAGCGTGGGCTGGGAACCAGGCGGTCCCGGTTCAATTCCCAGTCGGGGCACATGCAGGCCAGGTCCCCGTGAGGGCCATGTGAGAGGCAACCATACATTGCTCTTTCTCCCTTCCTTCTCCTCTCTCTAAAAATAAAATAAATAAATAAAATCTTAAAAAAAAAATCATTCAGTGGCTCTGGTCAGTGTGGCTCAGTTGGTTAGAGTGTTATCCTATAAACCGAAAGGTTGCAGGTTCGATTCCTAGTCAGGGTACGTGTGGGGTTCAGGTTCAGTCCCCAGTTGGGGCCCTAGAAGAGGCAGCTGATTGATGTTTCTCTCTCACATCAATGTTTCTTTCCTTCTCTCTCTCTTCCTTCCCCTCTCTCTAAAATCAATAAGTATGCCCTTGGGTGAGGATGAATGCATAGATAGATAGATGATAGATAGATAAATAAATATTGTTCAGGGGTTCCTCATTACCCTTGGAATAAAAGTACTACTTCAATGTGTGATACTCAGAACTCTCCCTCACCTACCTGCCTGTCTGTGCAGCCTTACTTCTTGTGCTCTCTCCAGCCTTGAAGTTTCTGAATGTATCCTGCTCTCTAGGACTCCCCTGCATGCCTTCCTCTTAAGAAAAAATAAATAAGGTTTTATAATTTACAGATGAACTGTTAAGAGTGAATTTAAAAGCGTAGATTGGTTCTCAAATTATAAAAGGGGAAAGATGAAGTCATTAGGTTCAGAGGAAATATATCTACCCCTGTGGGATCTATTTAAAAAGCTGCCACTGAGTCCAAGAATAGCAATAATCCTGTATCAAATCTGCTGCATACCTAGATGACTACTTCTTCCAAAAACAGGCCCGAGCGTTCTGACAGGATAACTGGACGTGCCCCGTCAGCCACGCTAAATCCGCATTGCCTATTGAACTCTCTTGCAGCTAAGGTGGAAGATGGAAGAAGCTTAATTGTCTACACAGTTGGCAGAGCCCAACCCCTAAACTGACTTCCTTTCCCATATCCGTTAGGCTTTATTTAGGTGCCTGGAATGGGACTTGCTCTGGGGCAGGGAGAGGGCATGTCGCGTGAGAAGGAAGGTGGGGAGTGTATGATGAACAAACAACCAGCAGCCTCTGCCGTGGTCCTGATGTGGTGTCCTGTGGTGGCGAAGGTCCTGCGCGCCTCCTCACCAGACTGGCTATTTCCTGGCATCTGCACTGGGTCACTAATTATGGAGAATTCTCAATTTTTATAGCTATAGTTGCCCAAGGTTCAAACTTTTAAGTACAACCTTCTGTCTTGTACTATTCTGTTATTAATACTTGGTCACAAATAACAGAAAAAATCAAAGAAGAGTGGTTTAAACAAATAAGGGTGTTTTTCTCACGTAGTATGAAGTCTGTAGGGAAGCTGGTGCTTTCTGCTACTCATCGTGAGCACTTGGCAAGCTGGCCCTCGTCCCCAGGGCGAAAGCGCGGGGGCCGCCCCTCCGGGCATCGGGTCTACATTTAACAGGTGGAAGAAAGGGGTTTCTTTCACCAACTTTATTAGGAACCGGAAACAGGCTTTACCTAGGTACTTAGGTTTTAATCACCGAAACTGGGATGCATGGCCATCTGTGACTTCAAGGGAAACTGGGAAAGAGTATATTTAGCAGAGAATATTAAAGTATTGAACAGAATTGGGGAGATATTAACAAGGAAGAAGCAAAGGTTAGTGTATTTGTAGCTAACAGGGTCGGCCATGCATTGCATCAAGTGTGTTCGTATGGCCTTGGTTGCTCATCATATCTACTATTCCTGAGCTCTCTTTAGTGATTCTTTTACCTCTTCAAATTCAAATGTTTTAATAGTTTTTTTTGCAAAGTGCTTTCTACAGAATGCAGTTTTACATCGGATAACCCCAGTTTTAAATGAGCAAGAGATATTGGTCAGACTAAGTGATTTCTGGCAACCACATTCCCCAATTTAATTCATTTTTCCACTATCAAGCTATTTATTCAAATATTCATGATATGTATGCAAATTTTGACAATCTTCAGTTAATAATACCAGTGAGTCTGAATGATTAATGCTTGACATAGGAGCATTCGAATGACTCAGTGTGTGCAGAGAGACTTCATTCATACCTTCTCAGCTTATACCAGTACTTCTTCACAATCGTTTCGTTTTTATGATCTAAATGTGTTGGAATTAAACTTAAACATCTCATAAATAGTATAATTAAGTTTTGTTCCACTTCAGTTCCAATTACTAATTGATTTAAACCTGCTGTGTATTCTCTCCGTTCCCCAAATATTCCTAGATTATAATGCTCACGCTGTTGGTATTTTCCTTTTTACTGTAATTGTACGATCTGGGAGGATATGAACTACATCTTTCTTGTTTATTGTTTGCTTAGCAAAAGGCCTGGCCCATAGCAGGTACACAGTAAACCTTGGCTGGATCACTTAACTGCCAATGCCTCTTGCCAATAATCAGTTACATATCAGCAGCAGAGGCAGTCCCAGCTGGCCTACTGGCTCCTGGGTGCCGACTAATGTTTTATTTAAAAAGAAAAATTACAAGATATAGGTTACACCCTAGAATATGCCAGGCTGTGTTTGGATTTTTAGGTGCTATGTGGTTTTCCCATTTTCTCTGAAATGTGTTTATGTCACATAGTCCAGGCACCGAGAAAGAGAATAACACATTTTGCTGCAAAAAAAAAAAAAAATACTGTATACACACACACACACACACACACACACACACATCATTGTGGCAGATTACAGGGTACTGCCCCATTTTCATTGGCCATATTACATAATATCACTTTCATTTTTTATGTTCAATGGGATATTTTAAATTTTCTTGATTATGCTATTACAGTTGTCCTGATTTTTCCCCTTTAGACTCCCTCCACCCAACACCCCCAACTCTCTCCGGCAAACCTCAAACACTGTTCGTGGCCATGGGTCACACCTGTAACATCTTTGGCTACTCCATTTCCTACACTGTACTTTACACCCCCATGGCTACTCTGTAACTACCTATTTGTACTTCTTAATCCCCTCACCTCTTCACCCATAAAAAGGTTCTCTGTATCCAGGATTCTGTTTCTGTTCTTGTTTGCTTAGTTTGTTTTTCAGATTCAGTTGTTGATGTGTATTTTTTGCCGTTTTATCATTCATAGTTTTGATTTTCTTCTTTTTCTAAAATAAGTCCCTTTAAATTTCATATAATAATGGTTTGCTGATGAGGAACTCCTTCAGCTTTTTCTTGTCTAGGAAGCTCTTTATCTGCCCTTAGATTCTAAATGACAGCTTTGCTGGGTACAGCAGTCTTGGCCATAGTCCCTGCTTTTCATGACTTTGAATATTTCTTGCTAATTCCTTCTAGCCTGCAGTTTCTTTTGAGAAATCAGCTTGACAGGGAGTTCCTACAAGAACTCTCCTGTAGATAACTAACTTCTTTTAACTTCTTTTTCCCTACCTGTGTTCTGCCCGGGGGCCACCCTTCCTGAGCTATAAAGCAATCTGAGATGGCTGCTACTTGTGCTGGGCTTGGAGATTCCCAGGCAAACCCAAGCTGTGAATCTAAGTTGGCTGCTCCTGGTGGCTGGCCTGGGACTCACTGAAGCCAGCTGTTGCTTGTTTGATAGGATTTAGGAAGTTGTGCAGCAGGAGCCAAGACCAACCTTTCATTTGGAAAAGCAGCTTTGGTGGGCCTGTAAACTGGGTGGGGTGGAGTCTCTGGGGATCTCCAAGGCAGATCAAACAGCGTTAGCCAGGTTGACTGAACATGAGATGTGGCACCAGCTTACTGCCTCGGTGCAGGGAGGGTTTAGAAAAGGGACCAGGGCCTCTGCTCACCTTGATGCCAGACACTTCAGTTCCTCCCTGTATACCACTGGTGCCTTTCAAGCTGCCTCCCAGTGCTGGAGCCCAGAGGGAGTGAGTCTGAGAAGGTGAATCCATATGTGGGTTTCTTAAGAGAAAGTGCTTGGGGCTCTAGAAGTTTCTTCCACTGACTCAATCCCCACTGGTTTTTGCAGCCAGAAGTTGTGGGGACTTATCTTCCTGGCACTGAAACTCTGGGCTGGGGGGCCTGGTGTGGGGCTGGGACTCCACTCCTGAGAAATCCCTCCCGAATTTCTATCTACCACACGTTATTGTGGGACCAGCCCACTCCACGTCTGTATGTCTCCGACCAGTCTGCATGAATGTGGGTTCTTAAGTTCAGAGTTGTCAGACTTCCATTCAACTCGATTTCTGACAGTTCTGAGTGATGGTTTTTCTATATTTTCATTGTAATTTTGATGTGGTTGTGGGAGGAGGCAAGCTATGTCTGCCTGTGTGGCCCTCTTGACCGAGGTCTCCATATTATCGTTTTCAAATGAAAGATTTTGACTTTCAAAATGCATCTGGCCTTTACCTCTATCATCCTCATCAACCCTCTGCCTAGGTGAATGGATTCCTGTCCGTGGCATGTGTCAGGTGCGAGGTGAAAGGCAGTCAGGGCCTAGAAGCACTTGGGATAGACCCTTATTTCATTCACATGAATGGGGAAGGTGGTGGTGGTTAAGGAAGGCATCTCAAAGCAGACGCCTGAGGTGGGCCTGGAAGAACCCAGCACCTCCTCACACCCGGCACAGCAGGAAAGACTGAGGATGAGACCATCAGTAAAGCCAGCATTGCCCCAGCCCAGGGGTGGAACACCGTGCCTATACAAGGCAACAGCAACCACTGAGCAAGAGACCACAAGTGTGATGAGGGGTTCTTGGCGGTGTGGGAGCCTGCAAGAGGGAGCCAACCTTGTCTCGGGTGTCAGAGGAGGCGCCCGTGTCCATGTTACCTCTAGACCTGAAGAAGGGGTGAGTAGGAGTGAGCCAGGTGAAGAAGCCACAAAGTCATGGAACAGGGAGAGGAAAGTACACGTTGAGGGTCAGGAGCCGAGGCCAAGCCTGCCCCTTTCAAAAAAAACTGAGAGAACTCAATACGGTGAGAGAGGAGAGTCTGCATCAGAGGTTGTCAGATTACCTTAGGGCAGACTGCCCATAGTCCAGCCTGTCGGATAGTCCTTGTTTACGGATATTGCTCCCACATGGTCGTTAATAGCACTGCCTTTCACTCTGAATAGTGTCCTACTTGGACTATTAAAGTATGTGGTCCACCCCACTTAAAGGCCAACTTAGGGATGAGACCTGAGAATTTACCCTTAGGGAAGTGGGAACCCATTGAAAGATTTTAAACAATCCACGTTTTAGTTATTTGGAGTGATTTGGACCACTAGGATTTGCACAATAAAAAGGTCTATTGTTTGCCCTGGCTGGGTGGCTCAGTTGTTTGGCACATGGTCCCATACATCAAAAAGGTTATGGGTTTGATCCCTAGTCAGTATATACATCTAGGTCACAGGCTCAGTTCCCCGTCAGGGTGTGTATAAGAGGCAACCAATTGATCTCTCTCTCTTTCTCCACCCTTTCCCCCTCTCCCTCCCTCCTTTCCACTTTCTCTAAAATCAATAAAAACATATCCCCGGGTACGAATTAAAATGAAAATGTCTGTTGCCCTACTCTGTCGGTCATTCTATTGGTCTCAAGGGTTATATCAGGAATACAAACCGGGCTGGGAAAATGAACTAGAACACTGGTCAGCAGACTGACCTTTGCTGTCATAGGTCAGCAGGATTATTTGTGAGTCTCTGTGTGTGCGCGTACATACAAATAGAACCAGTATCTGATGACCCTATAAAATGAAAATGTTCTCTTCCCTTAGTTGAACTCTCAGGAGTTCCTGTGTTGTCTGGACTGCCCTCAGCAACACTGATAGGTCTGTTTCTGACGTTTCAGGAAGGGTGGTTGCCTTTTCTTTCCTTTTGCCTGATGTCTTGGGGGAGGGGGGAAGTGTTCGCCCACATGCGGGACCGTGCTCAGCCGTCTACCTTTCCCGATTTGATTTTCTTTTCTGGTCAGAGCTAGCAGTTGGCAGACATTTATTTATCAGTCTCCTGCTTTCAGTGAAGGAAACACAGAGGAGAATTCAGTAAAACCCAAAATTCATGTTTTACATTTGTGTAGGATGCTTTCGGTGCCTCCAAGGGACTCAGATTCCCACCTCTGGGAATTCCTTTACTCGTAGTTCTTATTTCTGTCATATTTTGAGCTCTCCTGTCTGCTGCCGGGTAGGTGGAAAGATAAAGCTACATGACAGCTGGTAATCTCCTTTAGGCCTCACAGTGGGATCTAGCTTAAGGAGGTTTAGCATTAAGAAGCAGATTAGTCCTCCATAATAGGAAGGAATTGGAACTGTCCACAGCGGCTGAAAAGGCTTCAGTGTGGGCTCCTGTCCTCAGCTTGACAGTGGTGGTGGCGATGGGGCCGTCATAGATGGGAAGAGGCTAACAGAGCTCCCCTGGGGCAAGCTGCCCAGGGACCCGAAGGCAGGCTCTTACCTGGGTGAGTCCGTCTCAGTCCCTCAGTCCGGTAAACCAGGAAACGGTGCCTAGAGAGAATGAGTTTTTCACCTCTCAGGGGCAGACCCACATAAACTCACATATACAACTTAAATGTACACACAATACTAGAATACCAAAATTTATTAATTTACCCTCAAATCAGCCACTTGTAGTCTTTCCCCAAAGACAAAGTTATAACTTGAAATCCTAAAACAGGCTATTTTCGTTTTATCCTAAAAAAAAAAAAAAAATCCCTATCCTGCAGTTTTGTGCGTATTGCATCTAGGACAAGTTCCACAGATAGTCTGTGAGAATATTGAATTTAGACTGTCTCTACTACAGCTTTTCAAGGTACACTCGCTGTAATAAGGTTTTTAACTTGGGATCTCTGGCTGTGCACCGGGAGTCCAAGAGTTCTGTGAATTGGACATGGTATGTGCACATGCATATTTCTCTGTGGAAATTTAATGAGATGCTCACACACACACACACACAAAAGGAAAAACACTGAGATAAGTGGACATCCACAGCTAATAATGTGAAACCCTTTCAAGTACTCGTGCGGTATGTACTTAAAGGGGTAGCATGAGAAGCTGGCACTCAGCTTTTCCACTCTTCCCCAAGAAATTCAACTCTGATCCCTACTTGTGTTTTCTGGTTAGCATAACAAAAGTCCTGTAGGTATCCAGAGCGGCCATTATCCCCACACCCCTTCCCTGCTGTAGTGTTCAAATGGTTCTTAGAGGAGAAATCGTTCAGTGAAAAGGAAAGTATTTCTATTAATGAAGACTGAGGGGGTTGGGCAGAGCTGGAAGAAATGAACTTCTAGAGTTGGAGTTAATGACCAAAACCATATTTTTCAAGGGTATCTCCAGATAGTATTACCACAATATAAATGCTATCAGTGTTCTCAAGAGCAGAATAGCACTGTCATTGGCCAAGAGGGGGCGCACTTTGCATCCGAGGATAAGAACCAAGCTGACTTTACGCTGGCAAACCCAAGCCTACACAGTGCGTACTGGCTCAGGTTTCGCCCCCTCCACCCTCCAAACCCCCTAAGGACCTCTGCTTCCTTTTTGGACGCCTTATTTTCAGTCTAGCCTGACTTCAATTCAATATTTAATCCAGTGTCATTATGGGGAATCCGACTCTGTGTTTCCTGTCTCTCCTTTCCGTTCACAGGTGAGAAGTTGGCACTCTCCCTACGTTTTGCATCTGATTTTGACCTGTTCCTGTTTATAACTTCACTACTTCTGTTTCAATAATAAGAGATCTTAGTGATGTTGATCTCATATGAAAATGATGCAGGAAAATAACAGTTAAATATTACTTGTAACTTAGCTTCAGTTTTTTTAATAAATATAACTCTATATTAGCAGTTTATTTTTATTTTTGTAATGTCTCTTTTGCCTTTATTTTTTAATTCTATTTATTGATTATGCTATTACAGTTGTCCTGATTTTTCCTCCCTTGCCCCAACTCCAACCAGCACTCCCTCAGGCAAACCTGCAACATGGTTCATGTCCATGGGTCATGCGTATAAGTTCTTTGGCTACTCCATTTCCTGTATTGCACCTCCCATCCCCATGGCTATTCTGTAACGACCTATTTGTACTTCTTAATCCCCTCACCTCTTTACCCATTCTCCCCCACCCCTCTCCCATCTGGCAACCATAAAAACATTCTCTGTATCCGTGATTCTGTTTCTGTTCTTCTTGTTTGCTTAGTTTGTTTTTCAGATTCAGTTGTTGATAGATTTGTATTTTTTGCCATTTTATTATTCATAGTTTTTATCTTTTTCTAAAATAAGTCCCTTTAAATTTCATATAATAATGGTTTGCTGATGAGGAACTCCTTCAGCTTTTTCTTGTCTAGGAAGCTCTTTATCTGCCCTTAGATTCCAAATGATAGCTTTGCTGGGAACAACAGTCTTGGCTATAGTCCCTGCTTTTCATGACTGAATATTTCTTGCTAATCCCTTCTAGCCTGCAGTTTCTTTTGAGAAATCAGCTTGACAGGGAGTTCCTATAGGAACTCTCCTGTAGATAACTAACTTCTTTTCTCTTGCTGCTTTTAAGATTCTCTCTTTATCTTTAAACTTGGCATTTTAATTATGATGTGTCTTGGAGTGGGCCTCTTTTCATCCATCTTGATTGGGGCTCTCTGTGTTTCCAGGACTTGGATGTCTACTTCCTTCACCAAATTAGGGAAGTTTTCTTTCACTATTTTTTCAAATAGAGTTCCAATTTCTTGTTCTTTCTGTTCTTCTTCTGGGACTCCTATAAGGTGAATGTTGTACCTCTTAAAGTTGTCCCAGAGGCTGCTTATACTATCCTCATTTTTTGGACTCTATTTTCTTCTTTTTGTTCAGATTGGTTGTTTTTTGCTTCCTTATGTTCCAGGTCATTGACTTGATTCTCAGCTTCATTGACTCTACTGTTGTTTCCCTGTAAATTGTTCTTTATTTCAACTAGTGTATCCTTTGTTTCTTACTGGATCTTGTTTATGCTGTTGAGGTAGTCACTAAGTTCCTTGAGCATCCTTATAACCAGTGTTTTGAACTCTGCATCTAATACATTGCTTATCTCCATTTCATTTAGCTGTTTTTCTGGAGTTTTGATCTGTTCTTTCATTTAGGCCACGTTTCTTTATCTCCTCATTTTGGCAGATATGACATTGCCTGTAGCCTCCCTGTGTTTGTTTCTGTGTATTAGGTAGAGCTGCTTTGACTCTGTGTCTTGGTAGTGTGGCCTAATGTTGTAGGTGCCCTATAGGGTCCAGTGGTTCAGCCTCCCCTTACCCAAGCTGGGTACTCGAGGTGTGCTCTTTGTGTGGGCTGAGTACACTCTCCTCTTGTAGTTGAGGTCAGTGGGAGGGATTTCCCCAGGCCAGTCAGCTGCAAGGACTGGCTTTGACCACTGACCACCAACTTCCACCCTCTGTGGAGGATCAGCTGTGCAGGGGCGGGGTGGTGGTGCTCCAAAGTGGTCTATAGCTGTCCACTGGGTGCACTGGCCCTGAGGTTTCCTGGGTGGTGCAGGCCAAGGTCAGCCCCTACCTGTGTTCTGCCCGGGGCCACCCTTCCTGAGCTATAAAGCAATCTGATATGGCTGCTGCTTATGATAGGCTTGGAGATTTCCAGACAGAGCCAAGCTGTTAATCTAGGCTGGCTGCTGCTAGTGCCTGGCCTGGGGCTTGCTGAGGCCAACTGTTGCTTGTTTGATAGGATTTAGGAAGCAGCATGAGCCAATGCCAGCCATTCATATGGAAAAGCAGCTTGGGTAGGCCAGTAAGCTGGGTGGGGCAGAGTTTCTGGAGATCTCCAAGGTGGGTCAAAAAGTGTTAGCCAGGTTGATGGATTCTCAGATGTGGCAGCTTACTGGCTTTTTGGGGGGAGGGTTTAGAAAAGAGACCATGGCCTCTGCTCACCTTGATGCCAGACACTTCAGTTTCCCCCGGTACACCACTGGTGCCTTTCAAGCTGCCCCCCTGGTGCGAGTTCAGAGGGAGTGAGTCTGAGTAAGTCTGTGTGTGGGTTCTTTAAGAGGAACTGCTTGGGGCTCCAACAGTTTCTTCCACTGATTCAATCATCACTGTTTTTGCAACCCGGCGTTGTGGGGATTTATCTTCTTGGCACTGGATCCCTGGGCTGGGCGTGTGGTGTGGGTCTGGGACTCCTCGCTCCTGAGAAATCCCTTCCGAATTTTTATCCACCACTTGTGATTATGGGACCAGCCCATTCCACATCTGCACCCCCTATCAGTCTGGATGTATGTGGGTTCTTTAATTCTGTAGTTGTCAGGTTTCCGTTCGACTTGATTTCTGATGGTTGTGAGTGATGGTTGTTTTATATTTTAGTTGTAACTTTGATGTGGTTGTGCGAAGAGACGAGCCATGTCTGCCTACACCACCTCTTTGACTGGATGTCAGATTCAGTTTTCTTTGAAAAGAGTGTTTCATGTCTTAGTGTAGAGTGTTCTCACTAAGAGCTGGAGTTATGACTCACTTTCCACATTGTGTATTTTGATAATTTTTAGTCTTTTCATGACCATGTAAGATTTTTATGTGCTGTTTGTATTAATGTAATTAAAGCAGCACTCAGCATACCTAGTTCTCAATATCGGTGCCAGCACTCGGGTCCACATACGTGATGGAGGTAGAGGCAGGTCTCCTAGTCGGGGTTGGCAGGCCTTTTCTGCAGTGGTCTGGGTAGTAAATACCTTGGGCTTTGCAGGCAGATGGTGTCTATCTCAGCTTCTCAGCTCTGCAGCTGTGGTGCAAAAGCAGCCACAGATAATATGTAAACAAATGGAAGTGGCTGTGTGCCAATCAAACTTTATTAGAGGCATTGAAATGTGAATTTCATAAAATTTTCATGTGTCATAAAATACTCTTTTGATTTTTCTTTCAAATGTTTAAAATTTTAAGAACTATTCTTAGTTCATGGGTCATACAAAAACAGGCAGTCTGGATTTGGCTAATCCGTGGTCTTCATCAACTTACCACAAGACGAGGCTATAATGACAGAAGTCACTAAAAAAAAGCTGTGATGATAGAAATCAATCAGCGTTTGCTTCCGGGGCGAGGCGGGGATTTCCTCACAAGAGCCAGCAGGTGACCTGCTATAGGTAGGGCAGTGTTCTGTGTCTTCCCACGGGCGTGCGTGGCACAAGTGAATGTATTTGTCAAAAGTGATTGAAGGTGTAGTCAAGATCCAAACATTTTGTTGTAGAGAAATTATACTTCAATAGAAAGAAAAGGAAAAATTTGTCATGATAACCATAAAAGCTCAGTGGCACGTGACAGGAGTTTTTTTCTCATTTGCATGTCTGTGGGTCCGCTGGGGTGGCTCTGCCCCACTCGTGTGCCCGCTCTGGGCCCCAGGCTGGAAAGGGTAGTTCTCGTCTTTGCCATGGCAGAAGCACATGACTGCGGAGCAAACAGGGCCTGCGCATCCCAGCCCTCCACTTGTGATGTCATTCAGTTGCAGCCTGACTGCAAGTGGCCGCGTTTTGTAATTTAAGAAAATGTGACTAAAATGCAGAAAAGCTGCTGCATCTGTTATCTATGAAACCTGCCAAACCTCCACCTTTGCAAGAACAGCAAAGTTACAGGACAGCAGAACATACACATGTGAAATAATAGAAGAGCAAAACAGGACTTAATATAACCAAGTGCTATACTATGTCTTCAGATAAAAATAGGTTTTTAGCAGGTCAGAAAGGGCAGGTCCTCGGTCATCCATGCATGGTGACGACACCTGAGATGCTACTTCCTCTGTCCAGCTCTCAAGATAGTGATGCTGTCATTCTGCTTATTCACCTCATCTGGTCCGTGGCACCTTTGGCTGCAGCCTGACCTCTCTCTTGAACTCTTGACCCCCATTTCCACGCGTCTGCTCTGTTTCCTAGATGCCATGAATGCACTCAAAGCTGAACTCAAGACATGATTCTTCATGCTTCTATCTCAGTGAAACAGCACCATCATCAAACCAGGCGCCCAAGCCAGGCGTGTAGGAGTCATCCCAAACTCTTCAGACTCTTTTGTCCCTAAATTCAAGCACTGGCTACATATAACTCCCCTGTCCCCCTAGATATTTCACAAATCTTCAAGCTGCTAAGGCTCTCCTTGACAATCTCATCATGATTCATAGAACCGTGCCTCCATGCTAGTCTCCTGGCATCTGGCTTCTCCTGTGCTAGCCCTCTGTCCGCTGTGTCCAGAGTGACCTGCGTCTCATCTCATCGCTCCCTTTCTTCTGTGCGCATGTGTGTTTAACGGCAGTTCTCTCCAGAAAATCCAGAATGGGCACTTGGGGTCTGTAAGGAGAGCGGACTTACTTTTTAACTATATACTATCTTGTTATACTGTTAGAGTATCCTATCATGAGTATGCGTTTTTATTTTTCAAACAATAATTATAAAAAGAAACATTAGAAGAATCAGTGGCTGGACTCTATGACGCACTGGAGACAGAGAATGAAGTAGAAGGAAGTGTCCAGTGATTCTGAAATGTGAGGCCGGAGTTACCAGCAGATGGCAGTGTTTTGGGAGCTAACCAACACGTTGACGTTCTGCACTTACAACTTAAGGGCTTCATCTTCCAGCTTACGGGTGGTAAGCCTCACCGGGCAGCACAGGGCTGCTCAGATTCCTAAAGCTTCTCAAGAGCAGGTTACTGTGTTCTCACCCACCCTCATCGCTTCCCCATAATCAATAAAAGCGGGTGCAGTAGAGTGCTCAGTTTGAAAACCAGGCTTTGGGACCTTGAATCTGGATTTGAATGCATACTACAGCTGTAAATTTAGGCCAGTTACCTGACTTCTCTGAGCTACACTTCTCTTATCTGTGACTAAGGAGTATTAATAGTGCCCCCTCCATAGCAGCATTTTGGGGATTAAATGAGATATTTCCTGTAAAGCTGTCACTACGCTATTCTAGTTCATACTAGACTGTTGGTAAATGCTGTTTGTGTTAATAAACCTTGTCCAAGGATTAGTTTTCCTTTTTATGCCTGAAAACCTCCAGTGCTCAGAAGGTGATGCTTTTGGTAGCTGTATCGCGCTGACAAATCATACTGAGTTAAGAGTCAATTGCAATTGTACCTCCGGGTCTTCTCTACATATTATGTAATTCATATTTTCCTCAGCCCTATCTCCTCACTCTACCTTCTCCCTACCCCCCACCCCACATTTTTTAGGCTTTACAGTTTTTATTACATTTCATCTTGTTTAGTCTTACTGAGAACTGATCTAGGATGAAAGTGTTAATGCGTTTAAAAAGCATTTTTATAAACCTATGGATTATAAAACCAGAATGGGTTATGAAAGCGTCTTATGGGGAAGTCACATTTTAAAGTCATATAGTTTATTCCTTCTACAAATATTAAGTCACTAGAGTGACTAATACATGTAGCAAGACAGGCAGGGACTCTACCCTTGGAGTTTACTTATTGACCAGGAGAATATACGTCAACAAGATGGTCTTGTATGGCGATAAGCGAGGAGATGATATGTGAGCTCCCCAGAAAGAACCAGCTGTGTGACTTTGGGGGGATGGATGCTCCAGGTGGAGGGAACAGCAGGGTGAGAGCGAGGCTGGCCTCTGAAGGAGCAGACGGAAGGTTAGTGAGGAAGGAGAGCAGGAGACAAGGGTGAGGAACGTGGGCAGGAGCTGGTAAGCCACGATAAGGGGCGTTCTTTGTGTTGAATTCTGGGTTTGGTCTTGGGGTAGGTTGAATAAGGATGACCCAGAATGGTCATGTCCTATTCGAACCTGCAAATATGTTACCTTACATAGTAAAAGGAATTTTGCGGATGTGGTTAAGTGAAGGATCTTGAGATGGGGAGATTGTCCGGGATTACCTAGTAGGCCCAGCGTGATTGCAGAGAAAGGTGCCATAAACCAAGGCATGCAGGTAGGCTCTCAAAGCAAAAACGGCAAAGAAACAGATTCTCCTCTGAAGCCTCCAGAAGGGTAACAGCCCTGCTGACAACTTCATGTTAGACTCTGATCTCTGGAACTGAAAGAGAATACATCTGTGCGGTTCTAAGTCACTAAATTGTGGTGGTTGGTTACAGCGGCAACAGGAAATAATACAAGTCACTAATTCTGAAATGCAGTAGGAAACTACTAGAAGGTTTTAAATAGGGAAGTGATGGGATCTTATTTAGTTTTTAAAAGAATGGGTGATTGGGAGGCAGGCAGGGCAGCAGGGAGGCAGGTTAGGAGGCTGAGGCCGTACTCTCAGGAGGGACATAGCAGAGGCCCAGCTTGAGGTGGCGGCAGCCAGACAGGAGGACTGAACAGATTTTGGACACAGAGTCAGTAGGAATTGCTGATGGATGCAGGGGTATGGAAAAAAGAAATCGCAGGTGATGCTAACTTTGGGCTTATACAGTTGGGTGCCACTTGTCGGAATGGGGCAGCTAGGACAAGGGATAAATTCAGGGAGGAAATTATGCATTCTGTTTTGGACATGTTATGACTTGAAATGCCTGTTAGACACAGCAGACGGACGTATTGGCAGAGGGCTCAAAAGAGACACTGTCTGCATGTCCCCTCACCCCCGGACAGTGCTTGCCCTCCCACAGCATTTCTCTCGTGCCGCTGTCACTAAGAGATTCCCCTGGCTGACTGAACTTGTGGCATGTCGTTCTGTGTTTTTATCTTTTGTGCTGGACTTGTTTTTCCTTGCCTGCTCAGTGGAAGCTGAATGAGCAGTTGACAGAGTCTAAAATGAGGCCCAGTATTTGGATAACTGAAGAGTGATAAAAAAACAATTTAGATTAATTTGTGCCCCAACTATGTACAGTTATTCAGGACTTTTTCAGAGTGCTAAATGGATTTTGTCAATATTAATTGCTGTTTGACTTCTAATTGTGTTCGTGTGGGGTGGCCGGTTGGCACCTTGCCCAGCGAGACTGATGCGCGTGCGCATTTGCATACAGCACACGTTGCAGGGGCCGCGCAGGAGAGAAAGGCGCAAAGTAGGAGGAAGAAAAGTGCAGTGAGTGAAGAAGTGAAACATGTTTACTTTCAGAAAAATGAAAAATTCTCCAAAACCTCTGTCTTCATCTTAAATAATATAAGGCTTACTATTATTTCCTCTTATTGCTATTATTGTTACTTTTTTTTTTTTAGGACCGTGATCTTGTATTATAAGAGAAGCCAGGTTGTTATTTACAATGGAAAGAATTCTGATTCTCATATGTTTATAGTTCAGATTGAGCCACACAAACAAACTGCTGTTTACTGACCAACTTTGCTCTGTGAAGTAATCTGCTGAGTGCTTTCAAAGGGGGTGCAGTAATTAGCATGCTTTTGGCCAGATTGTTGGCTTAAGCAATAAGGAATCTGTTGTCTTACACAGGAAGAAGTAGGGCAACCTCCGGCGGAGCATGTCACGCTGCCGCTCTCCCCTGTGACTGGTACGGCTCTGCCCTTCTGTGTTTGATTCTTCATCTTTAGGTTAGGAGCAAAGTGGCTGCAGTGACTCCAGGCGTCACATCCAGATCTGATAACATTCAGAGGAAAAGGAAGGGTTGTCTCTTTCCTAGAAGCCTCTCAGCAGACTTTTCACATCCCATGGACCAGGACTGGGTTGCATGTCCATTTGTAAACCAGTCACTGGCTGAGGAAATGGAACTACTATGATTAACTGAGACCAGGGGCTGGAAAACTACTGCTCACTACCTGTTTTTATAAATGAAGTCTTACTGGCACAAGCCACACCCATTCGTTTACGTATTGCCTTTGTCTGCATTCACTCCGGAAGCAGCATTTGAGTAGTTGTGACTGAGATAGTTTTGCTCACAAAGTCTGGAATATGGACTCTGCCCCTTCATAGAAAAAGGTCTGATCCTTTAGACCAGGGGTGTCAAACTCATTTTCACCGGGGGCCATGTCAGCCTCGTGGTTGCCTTCAAAGGGCCAAATGTAATGTTAGGACTGTATAAATGTGACTACTCCTTAACTAGGGGCAAGGAGCTCGGCACTGCCACCAGGCAGAAACAGGTGCCGGGCCAGGTAAAACGAGGTGGAGGGCTGGATTCGCCCGCGGGTTTGCCACCTGTGCTTTAGACGACTCATCTGGGACAGATGGGGGTTGGAGAGTCAAGCATGTCAGCGCTGTAAACACAAAAGAGGTATGGGATGTGGTCCTATTCTCAAAGAGATTACTGGAGAAAATGACATTTTAAAAATATTAAAATACCTACAAATGCTCTTTACAGTTTAATACTGAATTAAAAATGTTCCATAAATACTTATAACTGGAAACTATCTTTCCTTTCACAACAAAGTTAGAAAAACAGTTTCACAGCAGTTCATATGGAAAAAAAAAGTCAGAGGGATTTAATCGATGCCGTAATTGACCAGTTCTCACCACATAGCATGCAAACAACTGCGAGTAAACCAGGACTGAGTCAGGGAAGAAATGATAGATTAGATAGTTGGGTGGGGGCGGGCGTGGGCAGGGGCAGGGAGGGGAGGTAAAGCAGGGAGTGTCAGTAGCCTGAGGGCGTTGACTGGGTGTTGAGGTGTCCAAGCCATATGGACAGGTTCTTTCAAAGGGAAGAAAATGATGCCAGACGCAGTAGATGAGAAGGGCTGGTGGGAACTGGTTAGAGGTTCAGGGCTGGACTCCAATCCCCTCTGAGAACTGAGGGGGAGCCCAACTCTCAGGGCTCTGAGGATAAGTCTAAGCACTTCAGCAAGGCCAAGGACTGGGGCTGCACTGGGGCATGTGCCCTAGGGGTAAGAACACTGCTTTGGACTCCTCTCGAATAGCCTCTTTCCACCCCTCACTTCCTACGTGTCCTGGGACAGGTTACTTGACATTTCTGAGGCTGGGTTTTTGCATCTGGTGAATGGGGATGATAATGATAACGTCTACTTCCCAGAATTGTTGGGAGAATTAAATGAGGTTAATTAAATGCTTAGCACAGTTCCCGAATTGTACAGAAATACCGTTCGGCGCCTTGGGCTCTGTTTATAGATAGGGAGCTGTGGGTGAATTCTAGAACAGTTACCTGTTAGGAAGGATTTTCTATTGCAGTGATTCTGAATCTTGGCTCTACATTAGAATCACTTCAAGAGCTTTATAAAAAAAATACTGTTTTTTTAAAATTGATTTTAGAGAGAGAGGAAGGGAGGGAGAAAGGGAGAAAGAGAAACATCGATTTTTGTTGTTCCATTCATTCACGCATTCACCGGCTGACCCTTGGATGTACCCTCACCTTTGAAAGGTTGCCCAGAATTGAGTCAGAATCTCTGGAGCTATAGAACAAGGCACTGATAGTTTTTAAAGCTTTCCAGATGATTCTAATGTGCACTGAGAGCCACTGTCTTACAGTATCATCAGTCCTGATTGTCACTGGCTCAGGGCCTCACTAAATAAGCCTCGGTAAGGCTGACCTCATTGGAGTCAGCTGGGAGGAGCTGTGGCCAGTGGAAGCTGTCAACTGTGAGCTTAAGATAAGCTGACAGAGAAAGGAAGCCACTAAAACCCAAACCCACAAACATACTCATAAATACCATT
This sequence comes from Micronycteris hirsuta, assembly GCA_004026765.1. NCBI lineage: Eukaryota > Metazoa > Chordata > Mammalia > Chiroptera > Phyllostomidae > Micronycteris > Micronycteris hirsuta. The sequence continues at coordinate 51,483 of PVJI01006366.1, forward strand.
CATCTGCTTGGAAAGAAGCACCGCATAGAGTGAGCAAACAGGCCCCTGGGTTCCGAGCTGATTGAGACACATCTGGAATGTCGCATTCTGTTTAGAGATACAGATGAGAATGGACACTATTTCTTCCAGATCTTTGGACAGATCTGGGGAGAGTGACGGTGTCCAGACAGGCACCATCGTCTGCCGGAGCAGATCACAGGTGTAAGACTTTTGCCAGGAATGAGCAGTCTGGGAGAGCACAGTGTAAGAAGGGAAGAAGATACTTCAGGTTCAGGAAGTGGAGTCTCCAGGATCAAGAGCTGAGTTTTGATGAGCGTTCCAGCAGGCTGCGGAGATGCAAACATTGAAAGGTAGAAACGGGGTTGACAGACAGGTAGAACATGCACGTGTGATTGAAAGCTAGTTGAGAAATTCCAGACGGTGAGCCGTGACCCACACTTCCTGGGGTCAAAGGCATAGTCGTAACGCCCCAACAAAACCACCGCTGGAAGATGAGCAGGATGATAACAAGCACAGAGACCATGTCAGGTGAGCGATAATGAAAGAACTGAGAACGTGGGGCCTGAGGAGGCTGGAAAGTCGAGCAGGATGAGAGCATCGCAAGATGCTTGAACTGTCCGCTTGCAGGAGAGTGTTTGGGACCACTGAGCAGCTATTGCAGGGAATTACACTTTTTTGTTCAGTAGTAAGAGCATCAGGAGTTGAAATTAGAGTAACATTATGTGATGTGAGGCGGTAGCAACCCTGTTACCAGACATTCGAGCTGCGACTGAAAGATCACTAGTGTCGGGCAGGAGCAGTCGGCGTGAGGCTTCATCCTCACTCACGTCAGCAGGCTCAACTCAGCTTTTGTCTGATTAAGATGTTGCGGTGACTAGTAAGATTTTATTTTTTAAAGGGTTGTGCTCTCACCCTGCTCCTCCCAAAAAGTAAGAGACGCTGAGATTGTTATGATTCTTTGATTTCTATCACGAGGAAAGAAACCATGACAACTATTTGAACAACTGAGTGCTACTCGTTTGCATAACAAACCCAAAGGATTCAAATATTTATGTAAATAAAGACTATGTTTTCTTAAAGCAAATGGCGTGCCAGGGAGAGTCTGTAAGTTTACTTTTCTTGGTCTTGTACTTGGGGAAACCTTTTAAGCTATTTTACATTCAGCTCAAGAAATGTTTTTGGTACCTACCAAATGTGAGGCATCATCCTGTACTTTGCCTATTGAAATCCAAACTTACACATATTGGAAATTAATCTCAGCATTGGCAGCAACTTCCGTATTTAAAAACAGAGTCACAGCATGACAGATAAAAACAGTGATGGCAATGGACATCTGTTGGTTGCTTCCCCAACCCGATTTTTTCCTTTCCTCTTCCTAACAGCTCTTGTTTCCGTTTAGGGGTCTGTGAGTTCCTAGGGAAGCTAACGGTACCTCGGTTGGAGGTGGAGCCTGTGTGTTAGGCTAAGCTAATGTATACATTCTATCCCCCTTGCCACTGGGAGGTCAAGGGTGGTCACATGACCTGCTGGGCCAATCAGAGTGTTTTTCAGGATTGTCACTGAGAAGGGTGGGACGAAGACACGCAGTCCTGAGCTGCGTAACAACTGATGACGTATATGGTGGCGGTCCCATGAGATTATAATGGAGCTGGAAAATTTCTGTCTCTAGTGATATATGCGTTGCCGGTCTTCACATCGTTGCCCAACACATCGCTTGCATGTTTGTGGTGGTGCCGCTGACAGTTGTATAAACATATATCACATTATCACATAATACTTGATCATAAATGATTATGTTACAGATGTATGTTATTCACTGTACTTCTTACAGTGTACCGTTTCTCCTTGTAAAAACAAGAGTGTGCTGTGAAACAGCAGTCATGTTGTGTTATCCCAGCAGCGGCCTCATGCATCTTGTGTTGACTGTGTCTTGATTACATCATTTTCTCTTGTCCTTGATTTAATCTTGTGCCGTTTTATACAGTGAAATGCTGTGCAGGCTTGTGTCCTGGGAGCAATGGGTGTGCCATACAGCCTGGGTGGGTAGTAGGCTGGACAGTCTAGGTTTGCATAAGTACCTCTGAGATGTTCACACAACAAAATCATCTAATAATGCATTTATCAGAACGTATCATGTTGTTAGCTGGTGCATGACTGTAGTATTTTTTTTTTTTTTTTTTTTTTGCTTGGCTTGAGCAAGAAATCTGTTGGCCTGGAGCTGTGGGTAGTAACTCTCATGCGCCTGTGATAAGGCTAGTGTCAGAACAAGCTGACACTCAGAAAGGCGGAGTGGAGAAATGGAGAGAGTCAGGTCTCTGTGACATAACCTCACTGCCAGAATAAACTTTGGCTGGAGCCAAAACTGCTTCTGGACTTTCCTTTATATTTAAGCCAGTTTGACTTAGGTTTTCTTTGACTTAGAACCAAAAGATTCCATAATGATCAATATAATGGTTATTTTTTACTTGAGGAGTTGCAGGTTACATTTTATCTATCATTTAATTGTATTTGATAAATAGCAGGGATTAATTTTGTAGTGCCAAAATAGCACAAAAGTGTATTAACGTGTAATCACAACATCCACGTCACTTGGAAGTTATTTGCCTAGGAAAGCAGACATTCTTAACTAGGGCTGAACTCAGCACACAGCGAAGCTGATCAATCTCTTGCTTCCGATGGGCTTCTGACGGTGTTGCACTGCCATCGGTGTTGTGCTACTGACAATTCACTAGTTTTGTAAGTTTACTTGCTAAGCAGCGTCTATATATGGTGCATCTTGTCCAGTTGCCTTTGGGGGAGAGAGAGAAACACCGCCTGGTGGTACTATGCCCTTGCCACTGCTAGCTCTTCTGCTTTTTGAGCAGCGAAGAAACTCAGTGCTGTGCTGTCAGCCATTTAGTTTTTCCTCCTCCTGGCTTATAAAAAAGTATTTGTGGTCAATTTTAAATTAATACAAATTTTAAATGTAACAAAAATTGCGAGAAGAAATAAGGTAGAAGGAGACTGATGGGTTGAGAGACTTAAAAGGCAAACCAGTCAGTCGCTGCATTCGGACTTCATTTGAAAACTGATTCAAACAGATTTATTAAAAACAAGACTTAGGCGAAATTTAAGTGCTGGATGTTTGAAGCACTAAGGTGTTTTTGTTGATTTTTCAAGGTATAATAATGGTATTGTTTTTATGTTTTTAAAGAAAGAGTCTTTGGCTACTAGCAATAATATGGAAATATTTACAGGTGAAATAATATGTCTGGGATTTTCTCCAAAATAATACAGAAGAAAGGAAGTGAGTGGAAATATAGATGAAACAGAATTGGTCATGAATTCATAATTGCTAAAGCTGAGTAGTGGGTACATGGGGTTCATTAATCTGTTTATTTTTCCTGTGATAAAAAGTTAACTAGATATAAAAGTCTCCTTTCACTTTCTTTCCAGTGGTAATCAGTATTAACAATTTGATAGATACTTTTCCTGAAATTTTTCTACATGTAAATTACAGAGAGAAAGGGGGATAATGGAGAAGGCTTGGTTTGGCTTTTATTTAATTAAATGGATTCACTAGAAATGATGGTGTACAACTTTCTTCTTGCTGGGAGGTTCAATATATTATGGACATTTTGACATTAATTTTATATTGGAGCAATTGATGATTTTTTTTTTTAACAAAAGGGCACAAAATCCTTTGATTCTTTTGTAGCAGTGCAGCCTCTTCCTGCCAGGAAATCATTTTGGCCTTTTGTAAAGAATACCTGTGTTTGAAGCCTGGAGTTTGTGTGGGCGCTGACCAGAGCTTTAATTCCAAGTCTCGGGCAGATCTCCCGATTATGAATTTTTCCTGACACAGGAGCCCCACACGAAGCATCAGCCCCAACCTGCTCCACGGGATCGCGCCGTCAGTCAGCAATCGTAAAACCTGTTGGAAGGTCAGCACGCTCTGTTGCTTAAGATTTGGGACCGGGTTGAGAGGGCATGGCAAACATTTGTGAAAGCTAGAAAAAGCATTGTTGAATTCCTATTGTTTTGTGATTTTCTATAATGTGAATTCTTAGAAACTCAAATATATTAGTGAGAGAGAGAATACATATGAGAGAGTGGTTTGTTTTTTAGAAGAATGGGGTGGATGGGTAGGTGACCAGCCGTGGCTCCATGGTGGAGTTTTCTGTTATCATCACGCGGGGAAGCTGACAGCTGAGTTCCAGTGTGCCTGTCAGTGTCTGCTGTCATTCACTTCCCTACTATCCTGGTGGGAAAAGGAAAGACAGTCAAGGCCTAGGATACCTTCTTTCTCCCTTACCCTTAAGGATCACAGTGAATATCATGCTTTTTATGACATATTTTCAAAGGGTTTTCAAACCCTACTATCATCATTTTATTCTTATCAAATACATTCAGAGTAACTACTCTGTGCCAGTTGCATACCAGCCCTTTGAAAGCAGGGAATGCAAGATAAATAAGCTTTCACCTCATTGTTGTCTGGGTGGAAACACTGAAGTTGGGCATTGACGAAGGATGGACCTATGGTTAGGGGGGAGTACTTGTTAAATATGCATGTTTTGTGCATATAGGTATATATCAAGGATAGGTACTACTTAGTGGTTCATTACTATGTGGTAAATGCCTTTCTAAAGGTTTAATATCAGTTATGTTATTTAATACAGCAAAACTTAGGAAGCATGTAAGACATTAAATAATTTGCTCACAATCACATGGCATAAAAGTGAAATAATCTGGATTTAAACTCAGACAATCCAACTATGGCATCTGTGCTCATTATGGAATTATTACTGAGGAATCTATTGGCTCATTGCTATGTGGTATTAGTGGCTTCCAGTTTTTAAAACAGAAAGAGATGTTTAGTTAGCATTAATCATCAGTGTTCCTGGAGTTGGTTGCATTTTTAAGCCACAAAACATGTTGAAGAGCTTTCAAAAAATACAATATCATACTGCAGTTGGGAATCAGAACGCATTTCTAGACTTAAAGTTGATCACACGTGTGCTGTGTGCTGGTGCCCTCCGGGGATGGACTTTCACCGGGAGTGAATCTGGAGTCACACCAGAAGGAATCTTATGCTGTCACTTGCAGTGTTTTTATGGTGAAAAGAAATGCATTAGGCTGTTATTTTTTGAAGTCAGTGTTCGACATTTAGTTATTTTGTATGGAATTTGCTTTCATGTCTGACAGTGTACGTTTCCCCAACTTGCACTAGTGTGTACCCATATGCATGTATGCGTGCTCTGCTTAAAATGTGAAAATCTCAGTACATAATAGTGATACGCCTGCCATACAATGGGTGTTAGTTATATGTCAGCTTTGCATTAAGCACTTTACCTGTATTGTCTTATTTAATCCTCAAAATAATCCTTCAAGGTAGGTTTTGTTATTCCCATTCTACAGATGCAGAAGTGAAATCTTAGAGAGGTTGCGTTAGAGAGGTGACTTGTTCGAAGTCACATAGATGTAAGTGGGGACGTAAATCCAGGCATGTCTGCTTTCGGGGTCAGCTGGCTTCCTTTGTGGAGATACGGAGGCAGTCAGTGGTGAAAGAAGGAAGATGTTCACAGTAGTGTGTGCTTGTTTGAGGGCAGTTTTAAAATGTAGTTTAATTTTAGAAGATAAACAGTAACTATAGCTTCTTGTGCACAGATGAAATAGAAGGATATTAGAGTTTTATCCTAGTTCTGTTTAATATTAAGATATTAAACAAATCACAATTTCTCTGAGCTTAGTTTCCTCATCTATAAAATGAGGGTAATAATACCTGCCTAACCTACATGAGAAGGTTGTTGTCAGGAGTATGGAAATGAAAGTGCTGATAAAGTGTCATATACATACAAGAAAATATCAGTAAGTACTCTTATTTTCCTCCACCTATGAATTTTTAAAATTCATTTCTTGGAGTCATTCACTTTTACTACTTTTATTCAACATAGTATTGAAAGTTCTCACACAGTAATTAGACAAGAAAAAGAAATAAAAGGCACCCAATCAGAAAGGAAGTAAAACTGTCATTATTTGCAGATGACATGATACTACATAGAGAGAACCCTAAAGATTCCACTAAAAAAAAAAAACTGCTAGAAGAAATAAATGAGTTCAATAAAATAGCAGGATATAAAACTAATATTTATAAATTGGTTGCATTTTTATATATCAATAATGAACTATCAGAAAGAGAAATTAAGAAAACAGTTCCCATTTGCAATTGCATCAGAAAAAAGTAAAATACCTAGGAATAAATTTAACCAAGGAGGCAAAATACCAGTACTCAGAAAATTACAAGACAGTGAGGAAAAAAATTAATGATACAAATAAATGGAAGCATATAGCATGCTCATAGATAGGAAGAATTAAGATTGTTAAAATGCTATACTACCCAAAGCAATCAATAGATTCAATGCAATCCCTACCAAAATACCAGCAGCATTTTTCACAGTATTAGAATAAGTAATCCTAAAATTTATATGGAACCACAAAAGACCCTGAATAGCCACAGAAATCCTGAGAAAGAAGAATAAAGTTGGAGATATCATGCTACGTGATATCAAACTATACTACAAGGCCACAGTAATCAAAACAGTGTGGTACTGACACTGACATAGATCAATGGAACAGAATAGAGAGCCCAGAAATAAACCCATGCCTACACGGTCAATTAATATATGACAAAGGAGACAAAAAATACAATGAGGTAAAGACAGTCTATCCAATAAATAGTGTTGGGAAAATTGGACAGATATGCAAAAAAAAAAAAAAAGAAACTAGACCACCTTCTTACACTATATACAAGAATAAATACAAAATGGATTAAGGACTTAAATGTAAGACCTGAAACCATAAAATGTTTAGAAGAAAAAATAGTAAACCTCTGACACTGCTCTTCGAAATATTTTTTTTCCTGATATGTCTCCTTGAGCAAGGGAAACCAAAGGAAAAATAAACAAATGGGACTATATCAAACTAAAAGTTTTTGCACAGCAAAAAGAAACCATCGACAAAATGAAAGACAGCCTACTGAGTGGAAGAAGATATTTGCCAATGATACATTTGATAGGGGATTAATTTAATACCCAATATTTATAAAGAACCCATACAATTTAACACCAAAAAAAAAAAAAAACAAAAAACAAAAATTAACCAATCCAATTTAAAAATGGGCAGAAGACCTGAATAGAAAGTTCTCTAAAGATGGCCAATGTCACTAATCATCAGAAAAATGCAAATTAAAACCACAACGTGCTACCACCTCACACCTGTCGGAATGGTTAGCATCAATAAATCAAACAACAATAAGTGTTAGTGAGGATGTAGAGAAAAGGGAACCCGAGTGCACTCTTGGTGGGATTTCAAAATGGTGAAGCCACTGTGGAAAACAGTGTGGAGGTTCCTCAAAAAATTCAAAATAGAACTACCTTATGACCTACGATTCCACTTCTGAGAATACAGCCAAGGAAATCCAAACCACTAATTCGGAAAGATCTATGCACCGCTATGTTCATTGCAGTGTTATTTACAATAGCCAAGTTATGGAAGCAGCCCAAGTGCCCATCAGTAGATGATTGGATATATGCAATGGACTAATACTTGGCTATAAAAAAGAATGAAATAAATTAGAGAGAGACTAACAAATGATTTCACTTATTTGTAGAATCTAAAGATCAAAATAAACAAAACAGAAACAAGAACTCACAGATACGGTGAACAAACTGAGGTTGCCAGATGGGAGAGGAGTGGGGGAACCGGTGAAGAAGGTGAAGGAGTTACAAAGTAGTCACAGGACGTAAAGTACAGCACAGGGAAGAGTCAATAATATTGTGATAACGATGTGTGGTGCCAGGTGCATGTTAGAATTATCAGGGGGAATCACTTCTTAAATTACATAATTGTCTAACCACTCTGCTGTACACCAGAAACAAATAAAAAATTAAAAAATCATTGGGATTAAAATTAGAAGCAGCTGTAGATTTGGTTTAACAGAGTCCTTTAAAAGGATTTAGTCTAGTCCATCACTTCATTTATTCAGCAGGTGTTGTTGAGTGCCTGCTGTATCCCCAGCATCGGCACTGCTGCGGGAGGCATGACGAGACTCAGACGCGGGTACAGACTGTTTTGTCAGGACCATGGTCTGTGACTGAGTCTCACCCAGCCACGCGCTACCGGACCACCTGTCAGGTGAATAGGGTCAGTTCTGTCTGTGGCTGCCCAGACTGATCTGCATAAAGAAATCTCGGGACAGATGGGGCACCCAGCACCTGTTGTGACTTTGTATATTGCCCTATGGGGTCAGTGAGGGACAGGGGGAGGCTTAGAGCGAAGCAGAGGGAAAGCCATTTCTGCAGGCTCGAGGGCCCGGTGGGCAGCCCTCTCTGGGCCTGTGTCACAGTGTGCCTAAACCCAAGGCCCCCTAGCAGGTTTGTTTAAACTGGGACTGCCCGTGTCGTTTTTAAATCCGCACCATGAAAAGAACCACGTTTCCTCTCAGCTCACCAACAAACAACGGTGAATAATAGGCTCTAGTCCACTTTGAATGCTTTTAAGTTGGGTGTTCTCGAAATTGTATACGTGCACTGTTTTTCCACTGTTTAGACTGAACACACACACAGTCCTGTAGGCCAATGGAATGGAGACAAAGGCTGCTCAGTTCAGTAAGTATTTACTGAACATTTCCTCAGACAGAAATTGTGAAAAATGAAAGCACACAAATCCAGCAATAGTAGTGGAAACAACAAAACCTCTAGCTTGTTTGGGTGCTGCCTGTCCAGTCTGGGTGCTTTTGGTGCAAGAGCTGATGGCGCAATGCAAGAAACTCTGCGACCATCTATCTAATTGCCCAGGGCAGGGGTGAGGGGGAGGCTGGCAGATGAGAAGTCGGAGGCCTGGAAAGGTGTTAAGTGCAAAGTTTCTAAGTGTTCATTGGCGAACGCATCACAATCAATTCTGTGTTCTCTGATGGCAAACATGGCCCACCTTCCCCACTCACCCCGCTGCACTCCATGTACACGCATAAACACACACCAGCTGCAGAAGGCCACCAGCAGTTACTTTTATAGCCAGTAAAATATGGAATGTGGGCCAGTGAGGGGACAGGCTTTGCTGGGGAAAAGGAGGAAGAGAATGAGTTTCTACTTCCAAAAGTTGGGATCAGGACTGTTGTTAAAACATCATTTAACTGAATCCATGTAGCAGAGGTTAAGTTGTAGGTGAATTATAGCTTAATGGAAACAACAGCATCATCACACTTAGGTTGCACATTTTATACTAATAAAATGGTAGTGACCTCAAATGCTGCTCTCTGGGCTTCCCCATCAGCAGCTGTCACTGTGTGTGTGGACTTGGCTGTGAGTGTCTCAGGTCACCGTGATATTTCACTGCATTTGTGTTTCACTGTCAACAAGCTTCTGTGGAGCATCCCAGACTTGTGCCAGAGACTACGTAACCCTCCGGTAACTGGGAGAGTCAGAGCTTCAGAATCAACGCAGCCTTGCTTACGTTTTTCATTTAAACTGTGCTTGAAGCTTTAAATGTTTCCAGCTGTACACGTATCAGAAGAGAAGATCTTCAGAAATTAAAGCAGTGTTCTGAGGTGGGCTCAGTAATTCTAAGTGGCCAATAGGGCAGGCCAGAGGTCATTGAGGATTTGAGGATTCCAGGCATGTGAGAGAAAGAAATTACCAATAGGATTGCTCTGATGGGCAGGCAGCTGGGACCCCCCACCCCCCCACCCACAGCATGCAAACCGCAGCACAGATGTTCCCAAGGCCCAATCTTTGTACATTTCTGCTTCTGGGAAAAATAACTCCCATTCCTGCTCCTGCAGTTCCATTCTCGCTGATTACATTTAGTTCTTTCAGTGATTTTTCAAGAATTTTTGAGTGGCTATGACATGCTAAGTTCCTGGTCTAATTGAGAAGAGCGGGTGCTGATAACTCAGTGTCCAGACCTCTTGCCTGGACACGTGCCCTCATCTTCTCTGGACCATTAGTTCCAAGAGAAGAAGGATCAGAAAGTTCCAGATATGCCAAGGCATTAAATATGTAATGGATGTATACAATAGGTACAAAGCTTAAAGGACACAAAGTTTTCCCAACTCTGTCCCCTCCCCCAGAAACAGGCATACTAAGTTTCTGTTTATTCCTATAAAGACATTCTATTGCTATATACATGCATATTCATATTATGTATAACACACACACATACTTAATTATCCTCTTTATTTACACAAATGTTAGCATACCGTACATATTATTCCATACCTTACGTGTTTCACTTATCTTGGGAATTTTTCTAGGATAACAAACGTAGAGCTGCCAGAATATAGGGGGATAGAATGTTTGTTCCATTGTTCAGATGGATCATCATTTATTTAGCCAGTCTTTATTGATGGACATTTGGCTATTCAGTCCTTTGCCATCCCAACAATACTTAATTGAATATCCTTGAACATATATCTTTGGGCACATGTGCTAATTTGTCTATAGTATCTGTTTGCAGACGTGAAATTACTAGGCCAATGGTATATCCTTTTAATAGTAATAAAAATGGCCAAGTTACCCTTCTATACAGTATTTATTCACTTCCAGCGATGTATGAGAATGCATACCCCTGACTGCCTTTGCCCTATCCCCGCCCCCACCTAGGCCGTATCAGAGTCTGTCTGTTGTAGGGGAGAAGGTTTTGGGCTGGATATGAACTTGAGTATTTTAAAAACTCACCTCATGAGTGTTAGCAGTCAGTTAGTTACAAGTTACAGGAAATCTACCTCAAACAGTCTTAAACTAAAAAAAAAAAAAATTAAGTGGAGGAAATTATTGGCACATATTACAGAAGTCCAGTCAAAATTTGGATCCCGCACAGTTGCATCCAGGAAGGGCTGCCATTTGTTGCACACCTCCAGGGGGCGCATTCACATCATAATAGGAAACAGTGGACGGTGTCCCCTGGAATTAATGGCCCCATGTTCAGGGGCACAGTTGAAGTCATGAGGACTTATTCTCTCTCTACATCTCAGCCCTGGGGTTTGTTTTATTCTCAGGCAGGCCTTCTTCAAGTGGTTTCCCCGGTAGCTCTAGGTTTCTTTTTATCAACTTTATAACGTCAGAACCAAGAGCTTCACCTTCTCTGAAGATACAGCAGAAGTCCCACAAATGAGTCTCATCAACCTGGCTTGGATCAGATGCTCATCCCTAACAATTGATGACATCTGGGAATATGTTTTGATTTCTTTGCCCATCATCCATTCCCTGTTTTTCTGATAATAGCACCTTGATTGATTTTATTCCCCAGCTATCAGTCCACATGGTTTGGGACCCTGGCTTCCTCCAGGGATGAGCGTGCCACCCAGACACCCATCCTACCAATGGCCAAAGCAGTTCTGCTGTTCAGATACCGCCACTAACAATCTGTAGGCTAAATGAGTGCTTCTCCAACTCAGGAGACCGTACAGCCAAAGGAGAGGGGATACAAATGTGCACACAAACCACCTGGGGATCTTGCAATAAAGCAGATTCTAATTCGTGAGATGGTGGAGGGGGGACGGGACGGGGCGTGCAGGGCGAGAGTCTGCGTTCCTCACAGGCCTGATGGATGCCGATGCTACTGTCCAAGGATCATACTTTGAGGCGAGAGGATGTAGTGTGGATCCAATGACCTTTCCAGTCCCTTCTAGTCTAATAATCGTGAGATTTCATAGCATATATTCAGAAGGATATGAAACAAACACAATCCTCATAAGCACTTAATTCCAATTTGTCTCCACATCACAAAGCAGAGTCACCATTATGATCACATTTATCAAAAAAACATGAGTATTGTTAAACCATTCATTCATTTTGGAAATGGAATTCTATTGCCTGCCTTGGTGGAGCAGGGGGAGGGGGAGGAAGCCTTTGCTGAATTGTTCTTTTGCTGAGTTGTACTTTTGACAAATGTTGGCAAGACAATAACTTTTCCTTCTGGGGACTATGAGCTCTCTGTTTGCTTGGTGGAAAACACCGCCACTGCTTTTCCCACCAGCCAGCCAGTGACTTATTAGTGCTTTGCCTGAGGAACCAATTTGCCATTGGCGTGTACTAGGCTTTATATATCTTGTTACCCCATCATAGCTGGGTGGCCTGGTAGGAAATTCTGGGGACAGTATACTAGTTTCTTGGGAATAACATAATCAATCTTTCTCTTGTGACTAACTGCTCCTTGGGTTTTCTTTTTAAATAATTTCTTTTCCCATCATCTCTTAGAACCAATATCTCATTTAATAGCATTAAATATTTACTTTGCTCTCCCTAATTCAGATCAGGTATCGAATGGACCCTCTACCCCTACCCTAGCACCACTTACTGAATCAGAAAAATTATTTATTTTGCAAAGCAATTGCATGCCTTGTTATGCCCAGGTTGTCTCTAAAATGCAGTTAGATGGCATTAACAAAAAGTTCCCATTTATTCCAGAGATTGAGAGAAGTAAAAAAGTTGAAGGGGCTCAGCAACCCCCTGCCACCGTTTGCACAGCATCCTCATGCCTTGCGTAGCGTTGTGATGGCATTGGCTTTTAAACCACGCCTCCTGCAAGGAAAACTGCGGCCTCAAACACTTCCATCATTATGTAAATAGGGGTTAATGAACAGATTGTGCAAAATGTACTGTGATTGAGAGTTTGGCAGTTTTTATAAGAAAATATAAAAAGACAGCTGGGTTCTTCTGCTTTATTCATGCATGAGAATTCTGCAGAGTTCTCATCTTATACTTTATTTTCTTATTGCTTAGCTTGGAAAGCAGTTTTAAGACTTTAATTTTTAAGAGGTAACATCTCTATGAATATAGATCCTCTGTAAACGGGGTGTCCACATTTGCCTTCTGAGATGAGTATAATTCATCCCCTTGAATTGGAATTAGCTTAAAATGCTCAAGTAATGGGATGTTGAGTCCCTGTCCTGGTTCTCTTCATATACAGCTGACTCACTGACTGGCAGAGCTGCCCATAGGCGAGGCCCAAACTGGCAAGTCATGAATCAGCAAACTGCACTCTGAAGGTGGAATAAGAAGGGAGAGGACCATTAACTGCAGCAAGGGGTCATCTTTGTCCATTAGAGATGTACATAGCAAGAGGCAGAAGATTTAGGGGATTGGTCATGAGGCTAGGTGATGAATCTGAGGTACTGTGCCCTGACTTCATGGAAGTCACTTAAATGAACCATTTAATTTCTCTGTGCTTTACTTGAAAAATGAGGCCAATTCCTAACCACACAGCATTGCTACGAACCATAGTTAGAAGCTTATAAAGTATGAAGCAACTGTAGAGTTCTTTAGGTAAACATTGTTACACAGCCTCAGTAAAGTGCTTACCCTTGAACTTTCCCAAATTACTTGTTTTGCTTATTATCTTCTTCCAGAAAGTTATCCTCCGGTGGCCCTCCCTTTGCCCTTTGTCTTTTTGCAACAGTTGCATTTTCCTCTCCAAGGATGATCCCATTTTCCTAATTGCTGATCAATGTCAACTTCCCATGGACGGGGCTCCTACGTAAGAAATTTCATAGGCATTTGATATAAACATGGAAAGAAAAATGATTATTCACCAAAGATACTGAGAAAAAAAATCTAAAGTAATTCTCTATGTTTTATACACAATAAAAACTAGATGACAGTTAAAAAAAAAAAAAAAAACTCCCCTGAATACAGTTATCATGAGATATCTCTGTTCCTTCCTAGAGTAAAAAATAAACAGAACAATTGTGGAGTTGGGAGAGTAGCCCTGCTTGTCGTTGGTGGATAGGAATGATGGGGGCCATCGTCCGAGAGAGAGAGAGAGAGAGCAGGCTGGGAGGGGCTTTCTCTGGGACATGCTGGAGCAGCTGAGACTTGGAAACATGCAAGTAAAGTTTCTAAGGATGCCTTTGCTGTACATGTGGGAGGAGGACCTCAGTGCTTGCATTTAAAGACCCCTGGCCCGTCCCACAGTTGCCCAGGGTACAGTGTTTTTGGCTCAGTGCACACATTTTTATGTATCATCTGTTAATCGAGGGGGTCCCTCCTTCATCCTCCAGTTCTAACAGCCAGGTATGCATGTTTCTCTGTCTCTCTCTGTTCTGTGTTCCCGCCTGTCCATCTCTGTCTCATTCCCACCCCCACCCCCTCTGCCCCACATAGGCAATTCCATCACTTAAGGGTGGGAAAGCCAGGAAGCCTCAAATCTGAGCCTCTAACGAAACGTTTTAGAAGGTCTCATTTTATACTTTGCGAATTACACAACAAACAGGTCTTCTTAGGGACAAAGGACTTTTTTCTCCATCCCTGACAGAAATGAGGCTGCTCCGGTGGGTAATGAATATCATGGCATAACACAGGGTTAGCAGACATTTTTGGTACATGTGCACATAGTAAATATTTTCAGCTCTGTGGGCCCTTGCGTCTCTGTCACAGCTACTCAACCTGGCTGACATATCATAAAACTGACTGTAGACAAAATGTAAACAAGTGAGTGTAACTGTTCCAGAAAACTTTATTCATGGGCACTGAAATTTGAATTTCACGTAAGTATTATATGTCATAAAATATTTTTCTTTTGATTTTTTTAACCATCTCAGAGTATAAAAAACCATGCTTTGCTTGTGGGCCCTATGAAAACAGGCGGGGGCTAGGCTGTGGCCCGCAGACCCTCTGAGCGTGCCGACGCCTGGGACGAAGGACGTGCAGGACTAGGAGTGAGAAGCCTTACATTCCAGTTTCAGTTTTACTGCTTTTTAGCCTTGACTTAGTCATTTAACTCTCACCTGTTTCCTCATCTGCCAAATGAGCATGGAAAGTGGGGAGTAACTTGAGATGGAGAAACTTGGCAAGCACACCCCAGCAGGCGATCGGGGTAAGTTATGTTGACAGCACCCTTGATGCATGTGGTGAAAATGGTACCACACCAATGTGATCACCCTCCAGAAAAACCAGTGACCCCTATCTAAACATGAGAAACACATCAGACAAACCCAAGTCTTACAAAATACCCGGCCAGTACCTCTCAAAGCTGTCAGGTCATCAAAAACAAAGGAAATGTGAGAAACCGTCACAGACCAGAAGGGAATAAAAAGACATGATGACTCAGTGTGCCCTGGGAAAGGAAATGGGCAGTAGGGAAGGTTAGCGACATCGGAATGAAGTGCGGGGTTTAGTAATAGCGCTGGGTCTGGATCGGTGTGGTTCCTACGTGGTGACAGGTGCCCCAGGCGGATGTGAGGGCTTGCCATGGTGGGGATCTCAGGAGAATACAGGAACTCCATATTTTCTTTACAATCTTGCTATTCTAAAATAAAAACTATTCTCAAAAGTTGATTTATATTGAAAAAACTAAGAGAAGGATGCTGGGATCTGGCAATTAACTGAGTGCGGAGGGCAAGGGGGAAGGGGAAAGAAAAATGACGTTAAAGTCTTCAGCCACTCCGAGTACCTGGGAAGAGGGCCATGCCATTGGACAGGAACGGTGAATACAGGAGGCGAACCAGGCTTAGAACAGGAAATAATGAACTTGGAGTACCAGGGACACGCCCATGAATATGAGGTACTCTTTAACACTTAAAGTGATAAAGTACTCAGAAAGGGCTTTTGGATTTCAGATGTTTTATTTAAAATTGTCTCCAGCCCTGCAGTACTTGATATTTAAGTACTACTTTAAGAAAGATTAACTGGATTAAATGATAACTTAGTTATTGGACTTTTCATATACATATAGACGGTTCAATTTAGGGTTTTTCAAGTTGCCACGCTGCGAAAGTAATACACATTCAGTAGAAACCATAATTGAATTTTGATCTTTTCGCAGGCTCGCGATGTGCGGAAGGATATTCTGTCATAGTCCTGTGTAGCCGCAGCCCCCGGTCAGCCAGGCAATCACAGGGTAGCAACTGAGACTCTACAGTGTAGTGTTGAATGCATCTCCAGTTTAACAGTATTTCTGTTTTGTGGTGAGCTGAGGAGTATTGTCTACGTGGGTATATTTATCCCATTGTCATTAAAGCATTGCTTGGAGCTTGGAGCAGCTCTCAGCCCTGCTTCATTTGCAAAAGGAATTAAAGTCGTGTTGCCAAGTGGAGCCTAATTTTTTCAGTGACTCAGCAGCCAGAGACAGCCCTTTTTCTTTAGCAAGAAGCGCTAGTCGTGTTGACCCACACTGGGGAGACTGTCTTGTTTACTTCAGATAAGAAGTGAGAGCTTTGTTTGAGTCATTCCTTTTTCTGTCTCACCCTGTTTATGTTGTGCAGCCAGAATTGCTTCAGAAATGCACACGGCCTCTGGAGGCCCGTGGTGTCTGCTGCGCACTAGCTGCGTGGACGACAACACCGCGGTCAAGAAAGGCCCCGCCCCTGCCCGGGTCACGAACAGGCCACCCACACCGAAGAATTCAGATGGCAATAACTGTACGAACAAAACCTCACAAGTAGTCACAGATACGCACCCAAACATGTGCCCACGAGATGGTAAAGACCGTGAAGGAACAGAGGACCTGTGCTGGCAGGGGTGTGAGGGAGAGCGGTGTGGTGGGAATAAAAATCGAAATGGCCATTTGGAGGGAAGTTTGAAATCTGTATTCCAAGCTTTAAACTGAGTGTAGCCTTTGTCCCAGTAATTCCACTCCTAGGAGACTATCCTAAAAATATTTTAAAACCTAAACCAAGGTGTGGACTCCCGATGCTAAATTCTAAGTGGTGTGAACGGCCCTTGTCTTACAAGTTACCGATTTGCAAAGCCTAAAGCACGTTCCCATCGCCACCCATACTCTCTGTCTCCTAAATGACACTCACTTTCTTAAATGACAGTCATAGCTCATCCTAAAGTTTTCAGCGAGGGATTTTATTCGGAGTGTGAGGAATCTGGAGCTGTCTTAACCAAAGAGAAGCTGATACGTAGTTCTCATTCCTTAGTTTTGTTTCATGCTGCAATACTTAAAAGATTCAAGACAGTACTTGATAGAAACCACGAAAGGATACAGGGTGAAAAAAATGAGATTTAAGGGGAAAAACTCTTCACTTTGATTTCAATAATCTATATCTTACGTCTTTCCAGATATATTTAAGATCCCTAGGTCTCTCAACAGAATGTGTGCTGAGCATAAAAAAGTGTCACGTACATGGAAAACCAGCTGTGCCATTACACGGCCTCCAAGTTAACGGTGACTTGTAAAAGAATGTCGCATTTCCAGAAACGCTCAGGGTCTCTGAACTAGACACTTCACCTTCAACACATGAACGAAATGACTCAGAGTCATCCCTCCCAGGCCAGTAGAACACAGTAGTAGCCCTGCAGTCAGACCACGCAGGGCGCAGAGCCTGGGGAAAAGAGCTGATGGTAACGCACAGGATTCTGAGACAAGTAAAGCTTCACGAAACCGTATACAGCCTGATAGAACACTAGGAGAGAGGAAAGGGCGGGGGAGTCCACGGATCACCTGCTCTTTGCCAGGCAACTGAGCCTCACAGCTTATTGTGTGCTGTCTCACTTAGCAAGCTGCAGGCATATATGTGTGTAATGTTCACATGGTAGTTTGATCTAAATATTTCTGAATACAGCAGTTCTCTTCCTGGTGTTGCTCTTACCAGCTGCATCCCGTGCAGCCACTCCCTAGATCTGCCAGCTATGCAGTTAGTTGCTGGTGAACCCCAATCGCCCCTCCTCCCACTGCTCGGTATTCCTTTCGCCGCTGCTTAAACCCTGCACCAGAGTCAAGCTGAGGAAGGCCTGGGGCTATCTGAGCAGGTCTCCCACACGCCTCAAATTTCATAGCGTCGTGAACAGGACTTTGTTTTCATCATCTCACTAGTTTGTATCTGCCTCTTTCCAAAAGGAATTTGAAGCTTCCAACAGTCTGAGTACTGTGAGAAATCGTGTTAGAGGGAGAACCTTAGGGAGATATACCCAAAAAGCCAGACAAGACAGTGAGGAAAGGAGAGAAAGCAAGTCTCTCTCTTTGAAAAGGAGCAAAAGGGATGGGACAGAAAGACTGAGGACAACTGGTCATGGGAGTGGGGTTCTTTATGGTATTTTAGTGATTAAAACAGGTAGTGCATGCGATAGGTGAGTACTTGGCTTTGTAGTAGGTTTGTCTCTGAATCTCTCCTAGCATTGGGAAGCCTTCTTCCAATGCTAGGACACCTTCTAGCCAAGGTTCCTTCCCGAATGTTGAGTCCTGTTAATTCTGTATTCATTATCCCTGCCACACTTAGCTACAGCTAAAATGTCCACCTCTCTTATGCTGACATCCCTTTTTCTTCTGCCCCTTCCATTTTCCCATCCCCTCATCATTATTCCAGACCTTTCTGCAGAGTCCCAAACAGGGACCCGTGGACTAACTGAGCCTGGCCCTCTGCCACTGTTTGTTCAGCCTGCACGCCACCTTCGTCTCCACGTGGCAACCACCGCGGGAGCCAGGAGTCTGCTGTCTCTGTTGGAGAGCACACATGCCCTCCTCCTTGCCGAAGTCCCTACCACTCCCTCTTGTCTCCTGAGCCCCGTCACTTCTCTGTTTCTTGGTCAGATGAGTATGTTCCATTTGTGAAAATTCATAGAGCACTCATTATTTTGTATTTTTCTGTGCCCATGTTATATATATCAGATGTTTAAAGTTAAGTAAAAAGCAGAATCACGACTTCCCTCAGACAAACTGTGTTCATATTTTGTAGATGAGGATATGCGGACATGGAAAGGTCTGGCAATTTTGTCTGTGGTCATAGAGCTGGTACGTGACATTTATGTCCAGGAATCACACCCAGGCAGCCTGCGCTTTGACGTCTATGGTTTACTTCCTCTGAGGAGAGTTGGTTCAGTCATGAGATACGATTTAATTCTATTCTTGGCTTCCCCTTGCTACCACTTCAATAACTAAACCATGATTTTCAGAGACATGTTGCATTATTTCTTTTGTGCGCTCTGATAGATTAAAGATGGCCGTGAAATCTTTGCAACTCCTCTTGTTAAGGTGGAGATGGAATTCCCCTCTCCTTGGTCTTAATGATTTGGTCAATTGGTGGAATGTGATGGAAATGACACTGTGTGATGTATGAGGTGACCTATAAGAAGATTTGCTGTATCTGCTTTGGCTTCTTTGAATACCAGCTCTTAGGACCCCATTGCCATGCTGTGAGGAAGTCCAAGGACCCCCACTCAGAGGCCCCCCTGGGAAGGAAGTGAGGATGCCGGCTGACAGCCCCAGCCGAGCTCCCAGCCTACAGCCAGCACCAGCTCTCCGTGTGAGTGGGCCAGCTTGCCAGTGGACCCTCCAGCCTCAGCTGAGTGACCCCCGCTGGTGCCACAGGAGCAGAGATGGGCTGCAGCACTAAACACTGCCGAAACTGCAGATTTCGTGAGCAAAACGAACGACGGTTGTTGTTTGAAGCCATTAGAATGTGGCATGGTACATTTGTGCAGCAGTAGGGAACTGGAACACCTGCCAACTTTGCCTAACAAATGTAAACCAGAGTCAAATATAAGGTCAAAAAAGGTTTTAATTTTAAAATACTCTTTCTGCCCTGGCTGGTGTGGCTGAGTGGATTGAGTGTCAGCCTTGGAACTGAAAGGTCGCCAGTTTGATTCCCAGTCAGCGCACGTGCCGGGGTTGTGGCCCAGGCCCTCAGCCGGGGACATGCAAGAGGCAACCAGCCGATGTTTCTCCCCCTCCCTCCCCCTCTCTCTAAAAATAAATAAATAAATAAAAATGAAAATAATAAAATACTAGTGCCATTATAGAAAGTTTCCTCTAATAAAAAACTTAACTCCTACCTCAAACCATCCCTGAAAGTCATCCAAGAAATCCATTTTGCATAGCTAAAATGTTCTTTTTTTCTATCCTCACTGAAGCAAATATCAAAGACCACCTACATGAGTACAGATTTAATGACTAAATTGGCATCTTTTAAGGAAAAAAATACTTGTTAGTAGAATATCAACTAAGTGCCATCAAAATAATTACAGAAACTAAATTAATATAAAATCAGATTTTATATGAATCTGCAAGTCACTAGCAATTAAGTATAAGAACTGTACCATCTAAAGTTTGTTTCTCACATTAGCTAAAGGGCAGAAGAATAAAATCTAATATTTTTGACATTGCCCCCTCTCTCAAGACATTTGCTTGGCAAATGTTTTCCCAACCAACCAGCACAATTACACAGGGTGTGTTCCACCAGACCTGACCAGCCAGGTTGGAGGGTGGTTGCTTACCCGGTGGTGTTCCTGCTGCAAAGGGAGGTCACTGGATTGTCGTTCCCATTTCTCCTGAGCCCTTTCCAATTTGCACTCCCTGTGCTCAGTATTCCCCACCAGATAAGAGAGGAGGGAAGACATGCCTTGAGTACATGGCTGCTGGTAAAATGAGTGGTAGTGAAACACCTGTAAGATAGTTGAGGAGTCTATGAAAACTTAAGATGGCCACAAATATCATTGATTGGAAAAAAGGCAGATTGTCAGACAAATAGGAGGTATTGTGTCAAGTAATTTGTTTCATATATAGATAGATGGATAGTATAGTGAGCTAGAAAGAGAGGTATTGTTCAGAAAAGCTGACAGGATCGCTTCTGTTAGACCGGGGGGACTCCTCCACTCTGCAGCTCTGGCAAGAAACAGCCACAGACAAAGAAATAAATAAATGGACATGGCTATGTGCCAATAAAAATGTATTTGTAAACATTGAAAACTGAATTTCATATAACTCTAATGTGCCACAAAATGTTATTATTCTTTCGATGTTTTACCAACTTAAAATGGTAAGATTCATTCTTGCTCACAGGCTGTACTTAAACAGGCACAGGCTGCACTGGGCACACGGCCCGTTTGCTGACCCCTGTGGCCATCGGGTGGGGGAGGGGTGGATGACTGAGGAGGAAGGAAGAGACTTGCTTTCCACTTTCTACTTACTGACCTTATATATTTTGGGAACTTTTTGGAATAATTGTACAGTGGAACCTAGGGTCTCAAACTTAATTTGTTCTGGAAAACTGTTCAAGAGCAATTTGTTCGAAAAATGAATCTTCCTTTTTTGTCATCTGAGTGACGCATGACTGATCCTGCAGGTGTCAGCGTGATAGGGTTGTTGGGTAGAGAATCGAGACACTTTTTCATGAACAACCTGGTTGAGAACCAAATTGTTTGAGAACTAAATTGTTTGAGAATCGAGGTTTGACTGTATATGACTCTCAAAAATGTAAAAGAAAAATTAAAGATATGTCCATGTTCTGGTCAAAAGAAAAAAAATTCTCTGTGCAGGAGCCCAGCTGTGTTTCCGTGGGAAGGGGACCAGCGCTTGGGGCTCGTGTTCAAATAATTCAAGATCTCATTCATTCACAGATTTCAGGTTGAAGGTCCCACTTGCTCACTCTGAAAAGGAGACCTTTTGTAATCAACTTGAGTTGTAAACAGTTTAAGGCTAATCATGTTCCTAATTATAAATTATTTTCATTTGATTACTAAAGCATTGGAAGGAATACCAATATTTCTTTTTAAATGCTGTGTTACTCATACTAATTTTGACTACTGTTTTCTCATTTTACCTACAATTTGTTACACTTTTATGGTACATATCTAAGACTAATTTGCATTAGGGTTGTTTGTTTTCTTCCTTTTGCCCATCTTCCTTCTCTGTACATTCCCTGACGGCATGGTACTGGCTCTTGTAGATTGCAGCTTTCATTCACTCATTCATTCACTCAAGTGTTTATTGAGTGCTTCCTAAACACCAGGCATTGTTCTAAGCCCTGGGGATTATGGTGTAAACACAGCCAAGTTCCAGACCTATGAGCAGGCATTCTTTGTTGAATTTGATTCTGTCCTGTTCATCTGAAGTATTATTTTCTTTCAGGGATAGCAAACGAGTTTCACCTCACAAGTCAACTCTGACTGTTTGTCAGTGGCTGCTTGGGGTAGTGTGTTAGGTATTCTGAAAGTCAACTAGAAAGAAGACCCTCTTCTGTCTCTCGTCTGGGGAGAGGAATACGAGAGCAAATGGGTCACAACATAGGTTGTGAGCGGTGGCAACAGGAGACTCAGGAGGGACTTGTGATGTGGGGATGGTGGGATACACACAGATGTGGCGTCAGGATTCGGAATTTTCTCTCCTTTTCAAAAAATTTTGATTAATTTTTATTTAAAGAAGGATAACAGAAGATCCTTAAGTGGTTGTTTATTGGTCTTTAACAAGTATAAAAAGAAAGGATCTATAAAGGGATGGACCGTTTTAAGATCCCGAATTTATATTGTGTATAATTTTTGAAACAGGAAAGTAGTAAAACTTCTTTAGGGTTAATTAAATGTTGTCTTGAACAATGAGAAGATGTCGATCAATTTTAAATAATGTCATAAGTGTTTTTCCATCTCACATGGTCATAAAATGATGGTTTCCCCACCACTCCCTGGAGATGCCTTTACCCTCACATGAAGATCTAAGGCCTCTGGTGCTGTTGCTCCTCACAGAATATTCTGAGAAAGCAGCAACCAATACTCTGAGCACAAGTAAATTCAGTAGCTGAATTCAGTCAGCACAGGATATCTCATTCATCAAGGACTCAAAAAACATGAAGGGGACTTGGTTTAGTTTTCATGGGTTCATTTTAGTTTTCAACATTTTATGTATGTGTGCATGTGTGTTGTGTGCGAATATTCATCAGTATACGTATATTGTAGTTGACTGACAGGTTAGGTGTCTGTTGGAAATGATGGCTTGTGAAAGAATTTAAACTGACCTAGAAGGCATAGTCTGTAGATCACCATGGTCTCTTCTGTCCCTGCTCTCGAGAAGCGACCCCCAGGTTAACTTCCCTTCTGCCTCTTCGGGATGTAGCTCATGAGGCCACAGTTTCTGCGTGTTTAAAAGGGGCGAAATGACATCGACTTCAGAAAATTTTTATGAGTTATTTATTCTTCTTATAACTATCACCATTAACATCATCATCAGTAGTAGCTAATATTTATTGAACATGTATTATGTCCTGCCTTAATCATGTTACATTTACTATTTCACTTATTCTCTCAATAACACTGTGAGCTATTACTCTCCCTTACACAGGTGAAAACTGGGATGAAGAGAGATTACACGTTTGTTCAAGGTCACACGGCACACGATGACATAATGTGTGTGAAAGTTCCTGCACCTTGCTGGGCACATAATAGGTGCCCCGTGCTATGTCCTTTTGCCCCTCCCCCTGCACCCTGCATAGCAGCACCTCAAACTCTGCGGGTGGTTTGTTTATGTGTTGGTAAGGAAAGCCCATTCATTCCTTTTTCCTCCTCCAGGACTCCTAAAGTTAGACACGTCCCTTAGGATGTTTCTAATGGTGTCCTTCTTTTCATTTCTTATGAAGTCTTCAGCTTGAGCCTTTGACGAGATTACAATAACTAGAGTCCAAACAGGCAATAGGTGATATACACAAATCAGATCATTTGAAGAGACTTAATAAACTCTGTACAAAGGTGGAGAGAATGCAGGAGATAGTGCAGGGACACTCAGGCTGGTATGGAAGGGCAGATGCCAGCCCAGGACCTGAAGAGGGAGGGAGTGGCCACTAGGACCTGGGCCAGGAGGCCATGCCTGACCAAAGCAGGGATGCAGCCTGCCTGCAGTGAGCCATAGAGAAGGAAACCGGGGACATGAATACCTCAGCCTTCCATCTTCTCTCTCCCTCCCCTGCCAGTGTTCCCCGGGGTGAGTCATCTGGAGGCCATTGATGCAGTCCATGTAGATTGGGCCCCCAGAGAAGGTAGAGCAGAACCTGAGGGGCAGGTGGCAGATAGTCAGCCCTACCGCCACCCCCAGCATGACTGGGAATGGTGAAGGCAGCAGGTTCACTTTCTCACAGGTCTTTGTATTTATGCAGATTCATATATTCTTGGCTCCCGCTGTTTAAACAGTTGGCTAGATCCACCAGGTAGACCGTTACAAATCACGTTTTACAAGTGTGTGCGTGTGGAAAAGTCTCGGCAATGGTTTAGCTGGAGGACCAAGGATGGGAGTTGGCATTTCCACACATAGCCTTTGAAGCAGGTACCTGGGTGGGCCTTAGACTTAAGGTCTGTATGATTCAGACTCGGCAAATGAGGTCTTGTCCGTGGCCTGAAACTGAGTTTTCCTTTTTAGCAATTGCTGATTAAAGAAACCAGAGGCCTCCGCGTCGTTGGTGTAAGGACAGAGACAGGTGCTCAGCTGTGCAGCCACGGAGGAGAAAGCTCCTGAAGCTGAAGACCGAAAACATGCCCATGATAAAACCCTACTCTGTTTTTTGTACTTTATTCAATATCTTTTTAAAGTTGTCTCTAAGAAACCCACTTGGAGAATACAGACTTTCTAAATTTTACTATCGCCTATGGATATAACATTATATGCTAATTGTCATGAGGTAAAATAATTCAAATTGGTAACTGTAACTTCCAAAGATGCTATAAAGTTTTGAGTGTTTTGTCAAGAAAGGGATCCTCCAAAATTTATTTGTCTTTCTTTTTTTTTTTGCCAAAGGAAAAATTAAACCAATGGCCTCTTAGTCTTCTTATTTTGAACAGTGCATATAAGAGCCTTTGTACTGTCATTTGTAAAAGTTTTTTATTCAAGTTAGCCAAAAATTTTTGTGAGGGAGAAATATTTTCATTGGGAAAAGGAAGAATCACTTTATTTTCAAGATTGCCTTATATTCAGCCATTTTTTAACTTCTCAGAGTCTCAATTTTTATATCCATAAAATGGAAATCATAATACCACAATATCTTAGGGGTGTTAGAAAAATAAGTGTCTGGCATGAGGCCAGTGTTCAGTAAATTGCAGCCGTGTGTACAGGTGTATATACACGTGTGTAATAACTCACCTGCATAGAGCTCTGTGTACAGGAGCCATTGGTTTCTCATCCACTACCTGGCCTCAAATCTGGTACACTAGGCACCATAGTTTTTGCCTGGAGCCCCCTTTTTAGGTTTGGCATATATGGCAAAAAAAAAAAAAAAAGAGAGAGAAAAGCTTTAGGGACTCATTTTTCTCCAGGCCACACCAACCTAGGGTTTCAGTAGAATTATAAATATTTCCTAGTAAAATTAAACATGAAAACAACAACTTGAACTCCTCCCAAAACTCTCCTTTTTATTCAACAGGATTCTTGTCATGCCCTGTCCTTCTACCTCACTCATTCATTCCACAAATACCCACTGAACGCCAGTCATGACCTGTGCACGCAGCTCGGTGCTGGGGACACGGTGCACAAAACAAGGAGAGGCCCTGCATTCATGGAGATTATTTGCTGCCGGGGTCCCCATGGTGTCCCTTCTTTTGTCGCTCCAGTGTTTTCCAAGCAAGTCTCACCCCACCCATCCCTCATTGCTTATAAGCTCGTCCCCAAGAGCAGCCACCTGCTTCCGGGGGCACAGCTGTTCTCTGAGCAGGGGCTCCCCTGCCTTCCAAGCAGCGGCCCTCCGCCTCCGTGGCCTCACTGGACTTCTAAGTAGGTCCGTGGTTGTGCAGGTCTGGAGCCCTCTCTCCAGGAACGCCATAGAAACGAAGTGATTGCTGCACAAAATCTTGGTTGAAGACTTGAAAATCCCCCATCCACAGATACCAGGTTATCTGAGGTTTATCCTCAGGATCCACCAGCATCCTTTCACGCCTCTGATGTAAAAGGACAACTAGGGAAATGTGTCAGCCGCTACTGGCAAGAACCAGAGACGTTTTCAGGGAGGGCTGGGGCATCCCAGGCCAGAGTCTCTTCAGAGGCTTGATAGAGCAAGGATTATGCAAAGATTAAAAGCAAAAGTAAACACTGAAACTGTGAACAAAGAATGAACACAAAGAGGGGAAATCCTTCTCTGGAAACAAGCTTTCCTCCAGAGCAGAAAAACAAGAACCTGCTAAAGAACCTGTCAGCCTGGAGTAATAAATTGAGGCTGGAGTCTGCACAGTGCCTCTTTGGTCTGTTTCTCTGCTGAAAAGCTATGTTTTTTAAATGGAAATTAATGTTTGGCAGCTCGGGGATTGACGTAGCAGGCGCCAGACCCATTGTGGAGAGGGCACACAAACAGCAAGTGGCAAGATGGTTTTGGCAGGGGGTGCGCAGAAGGTGAAAGGGTGCAGGACGGTAAGAAAAAACAAGCCAGTTCTGTGGAGACTGGTGCGAACGCAGAGGCAGCTCCATGGGAGAGTCGTCCTCCTGCGTTAGGCCTCTGTTCATTAAAGGGATGGTCGTTGAGCATCCACGCTTCGTCTCCCGTTGTGCCGGCTGGACTCCGGGGGCACGCTGTGGAGGCCGGGGCAGGGGCGAGGGAGCCACCGGTCCCCATCCTCTGAAGGCCGGCTGGGAGCTGGGCCCCAGCTCTGGGACGTGCGGAGCCAGCCTCAACCCAGGGCTTTGCCACTGTCCAGCTACTGTCCCTATTGTTTCGGGACCTCTATCCTGTTGTGATTTGTTTTTATAATATTTTTACATTGAATCATGGCCAAAATCTTGATTTCTGTTGTGGAATGCCAGTTTTTTGGTTTTTTTTTTTTTTTTAAATCCTTGGAAGCTGCTTTGGGCCATGATGTCCTATGACCCAGAGAACCATAGTCTCAGGGGATATATGGCTGATTCTACCTTCTCTCTCCAGCTCCTTTTTTTCCCCCTTGGCCTCTCATGGGTTTCATGTCTAAGCTCTGAATGATGCTTTCTGTTGCCAAATATTCTTTTTGAAGTCCTCCCAAGATCTCTGCTCCCTCCCCAGGACAGACACAAAGATCTCCTCCCTCCAAACCAGACTCAGTATAAATCATAATGAAAGCAAGGAAGGAGATTTGGTGAACTGCCAACGGCCCTCCAGGATTTTAACCCTCCTCATTCTGAAGTCAAATTCTGTCTGAAAGACAAAGGCATGTTCACAGGAGAACTTAACACAAAGCTCCATGCATTTGATCCAGAGAACTCTTGATGCAGAAGCCACGGAAGAATCATACGTGAGCCTGATTATGAAAACTGTGAAATCATAAGACATTATGCCTGTGTCTTTCATCTTCATTCAGCTGATAGTTATTGAGCACCTACTATGTGACAAACAGTGCAGTGCTGGGGATACATTTCGTGTAAACAAAGTAATTAAAAGAATTCTTGTTCTTAAGGAGCTTATATTCTAGTTCTGTGAATACGGACTGGGGGAAACAGTCAATAACCTAACAAGTACATACATTATGTGGTATGTTAGAAAATGCTAAGTGCTCAGAAGAAAAATACAGCAGGGATGAGAGAGGGAGTATCGGGGTGCAAGTCCCACTGAAAGATGGCATTTGATTAGAGTTGTGAGGAGGGGGAATGAGCATTCAGATATCTTGAGGAAGCACACTCAGAGGGCACAGCAAGTACAAGGCCAAAGAAAGCGTGCCTGGCGTGCTTGCTTGTGAAGACGCCGGCTTGGCTGGAGCACAGAGGGTCAAGTCTAAAGTGAGGTCTGACCGTGTGGGTGTTTGTAGGGTTTTGGTTTTTTCTGAGTGAGACGGGGGCCATTAAGGGATTTTGAGGAGGAGTGATGACTTAGTTTTAGCAGGGGCTAATGAAGGATCAACCGTAGAGAGGGGTTTTTAAGGACTGAGAACACAACGGCGCGTTTGCCTGCTGTTGGAAGCAGCACGTGGCGAGGGAAAGCAGGGTGCTGCGGGAAGGAGGAGAGTCGCTGGTGCGATGCCCCTGAGTGGGGCGGGGGCTGGGACATAGAGCAGGAGAGGGACTGGCCTCGGGGCCACCGATGGCTCATCCAGAGCAGCAGGAGGGAAGGCACAGAAGCAGTGGTGGGTCGCTGTGGTGGTCGGAATTAGAGGGTGTTCTCTTCTGATTGCTTCTATTTTTTTTTCTTTTAGACAAGTAGAAAGTAGTAAGATCATGAGCCAAGAGCGAGGGTGGAGGAGGAGGAAGTGTTGGAGGTTTGAGGAGAGAGGACATGAACTTTAACCCCCGAGGAGAGAGGGAGAGTTAATGGACCAGGGAAATGAGGTAGGGTGGCCAGAGCATGATCCTGGTTTCTGATGGCGAATCTGAGGTGAGACGTGCTGCGTGGCTTTGTGTCCCCGCCAGCCGTGTTGGGCTGCACGGGTGCAGGCGCCGAGTAAGTGGGGTGTCAGAGAGAGCCCGGGCAGAGGGTTTGCTGGGCGAATATTGCGAAGGGAAGAAGAGGCAAGGGAGTTGGGGGCACCAGTGAGTGAATGATGGTAAGTTGCTTAAGAAGTTACGTGAAGATACGGAGAACGCTGACAGCAGTGAAAAGTGGTGGGATCAATGCATCCCAGGTCTCCTTGGACTGGGAGGTGAGCTGGGAATCGAAGATGTGGTTGGGATGCTTGAAGTGGGTGGTGGAGCCCGCGACGCGGCGGGGAACCTGCCGTGGGGGGGGGGGAGGGCAGGATGCTTGGTGGGAAAGCGGTCAGGCGCCCTGGGTCAGTGTTCCTGTAAATCACCGAGTATTTATAACCGAGGAATGTTGGCAAAGGTAGCTGAGTCAGGGGCCAAACTCTTCCATGTGAGGAAGGTGAGGGTTTGGGGCTCTACTGGCAACTGCGGCGAGGAGGGGCAGCCTGTGTGAAGGCTGATGACAGCAACTCTGGAACGGAGGCAAGTGCAGAGAGAAAGGAGGTCGGTGACACAGAGGAGCCCGGAGGGCCACCGTGGAGGTCCGCTTGGGCCGTGGCACAAAGGGACTGGGAGAGGAAACCCGCAGAGTGAATGGCATCTGCAGGGAGGCCCTTGTTAGAACAAGAAAGTGGAGAAAATGTTCACGTTTGGGGATAAAGGGGACCCTGCTGATGACAGACCCTGGGTTCTGAGGACAGTGTGGAAGGGGCTGGCAGCCGCTGATGGTGCTTACCGGCCTGCATCCCGGGCTTATAGTGTCCAGCCCTTAACAGGGGGAAAGGGTATGATGGGATGCATCTTGCTGGTTTCGAAGGCTGAGAATATACATGTTTTGGGAGGAGGGATAGTTTGGTGGAAGGGGGTCTTGCCAATTTCAACTATATGCAACAAATACTTAGGAGAAAGTAAATGAAAATGTGTCAAAGTCCTCATAGTAGTTGTATAAGGGTAGTGGAATTACGGATAGTTTCTCTTCCTTTTTCACTATTTTTCATTTGAATTCCCTCCAAGGACCTCACCTTAAACTTAGTTTAAAAATTCGACCACCTCTTCCTTGCAACTTAAATCCAACAGCCAATATTCTTTTACAGGGCTCAACTTATCTTGTCCAGAGTCACAAAGGAAAAAACATGCATTAAAAATGACAATGACCACAAATAACACCCCTGCTGATGATACTTCCCTGGGAGTTTTTAATGTGTTTTCACAGGATATCCCAGGCCCTTGAACCCAGCTCAGTACAACGCATCCTGCCCCCGGCTGTGGTACATTTTGTTGGCCAGATCCAAAGCTCTCGCGTTCTTCCAGGAAATGTGTTTCTAAAAATTTCCAAAGCCTGTATAGAGAGCTCTTGTGTGTCCAGATACACAGATTTGTAATTAGTAACTAAAGGGCTGTTCTTTATATTTTTGCTAAACCCTCTGTAGCCTCCAGGGCCATGAGAAGTGAAATCATTCTAAATTTCCCTTTTGGTTACCAAGTCTCTTTATTTTTATTAGACAAAGAGCATCGTTATTCCCGGGACTACCATCCGCCCTTATCCCCAGCAGCACTTCTTTGTGATTAAACCTCCTGGTCCTGCAAACCAAGATTATTAAACCAACGTATGTGGAAACTCAACTCACCAGTTTATTATCCACCTAACACACCATACAGCATAGAATATTTTTAAAATGTGCTATTATTTCCTGCTTTAAGGAAGGTATATTAATTTACCTCTAGTTTGTAGGTAGAACACTATTTCTTCTGAGGAGAAACACTGGAATTGAACATAAATATGGAGAATACCCATAATCACAGTGTATTTCTCGAATGAATGAATGAACATTTACTTGGTTTTACAAAGACTCTCTCAACCTCCAACCATTTTAAGAGATTGATTTGGCTCTCGAGCGTGAAATCCTTCAGGATAAGTAAGAATACCTTGAAACTAACAACAGAAAACAACTATATTCTTAAGTGTGTCTTGTAGTAAATACCTCTGTCACCTTGAGCAGTTGGCTTAGCTTCTCTGGTCCTCAGTTTTATCATGACAAATGAGAGAATCTGTGACTAAAACTATAGAATTATGTAAAGTATCAAAGATCCATAGGGATTTTCTAATTTCCTTGAAAGAAAGCCAGGGCTATAACTCCCAGTTTGTTTCATTTTCTATTATACGGTTCTGAGCTTTAATCCACTCCCAAATGAAAAAGTCAGTGATTCCAGCTTTATAAGCAGTTTCAGAACGGTGAGGACTTTGGAAGCAGATTGGCTCCTGCCGTGCCCACTAGCACCCACATCCTGTGTGTACAGAGCCATCTCTGAGGGGATTGGGTCAAAACTCCTACCTCATAGTGATGGTCTCACAACTCCTTGAATGTACTAAAAACCATTGAAATTGTACACTTTAAGTGGTGGGTTGTATGGTATATGAATTATGCCTCAGTAAAGCTAGGACACAAGTCTTCTGTTACAGAAGACTTCTGTTCCAACTCAGACTGACCCAAGGGAAGAAAGAAGAGTTATTAGCCCACATCATTGAAAAGCCCCACCTAGACGTCTGGGCTGATTGGATTCCGGCCTCCATCAATAGCACTGAAGCCCTAGCTGCTCTCTCCACCTCTCAGTTCTCTCTCCTCGGTGGGAAGTTCACTCTCAGGAACACATTCTCTCCAGGTGGCCCCTGACAGTTCTCAGCTTATATTTTTACCAATGTAGTGACTCTGGCCAAAGCATCTCCAGCAAAAGACCCTGGACTGAGAGACATTGGCTTGGTCACATGATTGTCTAATAATGAAAACATACATATGAACTAACTTTATTCTTTCAACATCCCATTTTTTAAAAATATTTATTTATTTTTTAGAGAGAGGAGAAGGGAGGGAGAAAGAGAGGGAGAAACAGCAATGTATGGTTGCCCCTCACATGGCCCTCACTGGGGACCTGGCCCGCAACCCAGGCATGTGCCCTGACTGGGAATTGAACCGGCCACCCTTCGGTTCCCAGCCCTTGCTCAATCCACTGGGCTACACCAGCCAGGGCTCAACATCCCATTTTATAGATGAAGAAATTGAGGCACAGAGAGGTTAAGTAACTTGCCCAGGGTCACGCAGTAGTGAGTGCAGAACTTGAGCAGTATCGCCTGCAGTTTGTGGTCCTTGTTTGTTTTAAATGCTCCCTTGCCTCCTGTCACTGGAGTCAGGGAGAGAAGTGTTCTGACTGTCCGGTCTCGGAGGGGGCCCAGTGCTTGCGCCTGCGTTTCCCCCGACAGCCTGTGTTCTAGGCCGACTGATGGCGTTTGTGTGTGTGCAGACGCATATGTGTGTGGCTGCGTTAAACGGGCTGGGATCTTAGACTTGGGCCTTAGGTTGAGCCAAAGGCAACATCCATAGGAAGCAATCACAATTGGGTAGGGTAAGAGGGAGGCTTATAATTTCAGAGGCCACCCTACTTTGAGCAGTTTTAATTGTCAGATGGCACCTCTGCAGCTTCTGTCTCTTCATTCCTCGGGATTAGAGCTCTGGGTTTCTGTATCTACTGCTAGCTCTGTAGAGCAGAAAAGAATAGCACTTACCAATACACTTCAGGAAAGAATGTTTCACACAAAAAGTTGCTCCTCTGCGAGCTATAAACCATGACTACTGAGCGTAACAATTAATGTTAATAATAGTAATTGTTAAATAATAAGAGCTAACATTTACTGACTAGGCACTTTGTATGCATCAGCCCATTCTGTCCTCCCAGTCACCTTATGAATAGGGGCCAATGTTTTCTCCAGTATCAGACAAGGAGACTGAGGCACAAATTTGTCCCACATCACAAAGAGGGGGACAGAGTGGGGACTGGGGGGTTTAGGACAGGCCATCCCAAAGTATAGGACCTTGGAATATTGAATATTTCAACCTGAAGGTGTTTGAGAAAAAGCAGAAGCAGGAAGACCACTCTGACCCACCCCCCACCTTCTCCTGTAAGACAGGCCACGGAACCCTCCCTGCACTCAGCAGAAAGGCGGGTCCTAGTCGCCAGAGACCAAGGGACGCTGAGAAGAAGCCAAGTCTTGCTAAGTTCCCCCTCATTTATTACCACATTTTCTATGAATGTCCACTGTTCATCACACTTGGCATAAAATGCCCAATACTTAATTGCTTCTTTAGGTCTTCATTTCTTTATGAAGGCTCCTGTGTTATAGAAAAGTTAGGTTAAATAAATGTATATTGTTTTCTCCTGTTAATATCTTTGTCAATTTACTTTTCATACCCTAAGAGGGTTGAGAAAAATCTTTTCCTCCCCTACAGAACTTGTTCAGACCAAGTCCAGTAAGCGTTAAAGCCCATCTGCTTTTAACCTTTGAACCTTACCTTGCCTTAGTCTCTCAACAAGAATTTATTATTCTCCAGAAGACTAAAACTAGGAACTCGGAAGAAACGTTGATGGCAACACAATATAATTTTACTATGTACTTGAAAGAGCCCCCAGACTTGCCATTCTAAGCTACCCAGCTCAGGCACACAGAGGTGGCTCTTTCACGTCTCAGATACCTCGTCACCAAAATTAGAAAACAGTGGTGTCCACATCCTGCGGGCCATTTTGATGCTTCTAGAAAGCTTCAGCGGTCAGATTTCTCCTACTTTCCTGGGTCTTGGATTCTTAAATTTTAAATTGTAATTCTTAAATTAGAACTGGAAGGCCAGTTATAATTACAACTCTTGACCTGTGCTAAATCCTTTTTTTTTTTATATATATAGATTAAAGATAAAGTCAACAGGGATAGCATGCATGGAAAAATCAGCCACAGTGATCTGTCTAGAAATATATAAAACCACACCAAATTGCTTCTGCTTAAATTTAGGCACCTGCTTTGAGCCAGGCTCTGAATTAACATAATGGGGTACCCAGAGATGTACCACTTCAGAAAGTCATAGAGCAGGCAGGACAAGCGCACCGATCCTTACAGTATAAGGCAGCCTATAGTGTGTGTGAGCTCTGGAATCCAACTGCCTGGCCCGTGTCCAGTGCCCCCACCCCCCTTTTAAAATACTTAGCCTTTCTAGGCCTCTTTCCTCATCTATAAAAGGGAACAATAACAGTATGTTTGTGTGAAAGTTATTGTGAGGATTAATACATAAAATAAAATGGTTAAAGTACTTACAAGATCCCTGCCCCATAGAACGTGCTTAGTAAGTAATCTTATTACCAGCTCTTATTACTGTTGTAAACAAAATATTATTTGTGGCAAGGGGAAGGAGGTCCTGCTTCTACTAATTGATGAAGACTTCTCTGAGGAGGAGCATTCAATCAGGGCCCATGGGGGAGGGGGTCATCCCTTTACGTTTCTGCAGGAACATAGCCTGCCAAAGCACAGAGATGGGACAGGCAGGCAAGGCCGGTGTCGGGAAGGGTGAGTGATACAGACTGGCTGAGGTGCAGAGGGTGGGGAGAGCCATGGGCGGGAGGAGGGAAAGACTGGTCAGAGGCAGTTTGTGGAAAGTCCCGTCATAGTAGTCTCCTGGTCCTTACCTCCATAAAGAAGAATTTCCCTATCTTTTGCTTTTTCGTTTTTGTTTTGCATTTTTGTTACTCATGATCCTAGCTAGCCAGGACTGCCTCGGAGGCAAGAATTCCTGGGCAGACTTAGGAGGCAACAAGATTGCTCCTGGAGTCACTGGACTCTCAACTCTTTCATAAGCCCTCAACGCATGGCCGCAGCCAAGCTCCACTCTCCCCTCTGCCGGACTCCGCTCATGCCTAGCCACAGCTGCAAGGGCCGGAGCAGCCCAGCCAACAGTGCGATCTGGGGGTTTCTGCGGTCCAGGAGAGGAAGGAGAGTCCATCTTATTTTGCAGAGATACAAGAGGATGCCCACAAGAATTGTGCTGAGAGCGTAGCTTCAGCTGTTATCTGCTTGGATATGGGGTTGATTCACTCCCACTCAGAGGTTTCTGGAGCCCAGAATGTTACATAAGTCAAACGCCTGATGCATTTGATCTCTGTAACACTTAGTAACACTTAATCCCACCCCCATCCCCGTTCAGCCCTTTCAATATTCATAATGTACAGTGATAACGAAAGGGCAGGACTTGAATGATTTAAAATGTAAAAACGAAAAGTAAAGCCCAAATGATTTTCTTCTGTTTTCGTTTCTCTAAACGGAGGTGGCCATATCCATGTCTTCAGGAGAAATGGGCACAGTTGGGGAGTTGGTGCGTGGCTGGAGGCATGTGTGGTCCTGCCCCAAGTGAGGCCTAATTTCAGAAGTGTTTAAGGGTGGGTCTTGATGCTTGGCTCCTCTATAATTAATTACACTGGCTGTACTGGTTTTTCTTTGGTTAGAAAATGCATGGAATTACTATGTAGCAGGACTTGGGTACAAATTGTTACATTGTCAGATCCAGAGCAAACTGAAAGTATGTCACACAGTATTTTCGGAGAGCAGACATTGCCTCCAGCTCAGGCCTGGCCTAACCTGACTTGCAGTAAATCAGTTTCAACAGCACCAGTGGTAGGAATGAATGATAAATATACAGGCGTTTCTAAATACCTATCATGTGGAATTCTTAAACAATTTTGGCATTTTTTTTTCCTCTTGATTCAGTGGGTGAATGTTTGTACACATACCCAAACAGGTTCCTTTCAGGCTGTGTACATTATGATTAAGAATTTTTTAGGCTGACTTTTATTTACAAGAAATACTGGGAATACCTTGTATGTGTACAAAGCAATTTTACTGGCTCCACCTCGTCTGATTATGCTTAGAACCAAGACAGGCGCAGTAAACATTATCCTGACACTGAAGTTGAGCAACTGGCAGAAGGTGGCACACAGTGGCTAAGTCAGAAGGAGCAGCCAGCAGGGCTCCCTGCGCCCAGGTACAGCCTGGGGCCTCCCCTCCACGTTGTTATAGAATAGGATGTTGATTGATTTGTCTAAAGCCCGGATTTTTCCTTTTCCCAAGAGAACCAGAGTAGGTCATCTTTTTGTTTCTTTGTTACGTTGACCCGATTATACATCTTTTCTATAGATTTCTCTGTCTGTAGAATATGGGAAGTAAATTTTATGCAAAGCTAAGGATTTTTTAAAACCAAATTTATAAGCAACATCTGAATTCCTGTGGAGCAGGAAGCAAGGGAAACAAATACCTCGTCTGTGCTGATTGCTGGTATAGACACGCTAACCAAAATTCTGAAAAGGGGTCGGCTGTTAGAAGTTTGAATTATTTCCTCTTCACCTAAAGTAAAGCCCTCTTTCTCTATAACGGCAGCCCAGTCCTCTCCCCACACCCCTCTTCACAGGCCAGCCTCAGACGGACAGGCTGCCTCGCTGTCCTCAATTCTTCCCCTCCCCCTCCCTCTCTTCTTCAGGCGGGACACTGCCCAGGTTTTTGTTAAGGTCACAGGTGGCCTCCCCGTGGATCCATTCAGGGGACAGTTTGTAGGACTTGTATTTAATTCCTCTCAACAGAACTTCCTACACATCATCACAACCTCGGGAAAGCTACTTAGCTAAATTTTTTGTTAAATGGGAGTAGCACCTTCATCACAGGACTGTAGCAAGGTGTAAAGGAGGTGGTTGTGGGGGGGCGGTGAGCACAGTGTCTGCCGGGGGTGGGAGGTGAGCACAGTGTC